>JBBIGC010051946.1:0-11368 GCA_037576955.1 Lepidarchus adonis | reverse complement strand
TCTTCTTCTTCTTCTTCTTCTTCTTCTTCTTCTTCTTCTTCTTCTTCTTCTTCTTCTTCTTCTTCTTCTTCTTCCTAGAAAAGTCCTCAGTTTGGGCCAGATTCAGTGGCACTTTCAGAAGTGAATTAAAATACCTTGGCTTGAGATTATCTAAAATCGTATACATTTTGCCGTATACATTTTGACTTTAAAAGAATGAATGGACCAGATTTTCAATCTAGGTCCGAGATGATATCATCAAAAATCCATTCTGTCAGGTCTGAATAATTTAGGGCTTAATAGAATGGGAAGTGGGAAGAGATGCATGATGGGTAGTGCTGGAATGGGAATAAGATGTAGATTTTTTGCTGCGAGACTGCTTTTTCAGCCACTGTGAATTATACACTGTAAACAGTTACTTTTGCAGCAAAACAGCTTAGATTTACAACAGCTTCATTTTCTTAACTCAACTTTTGCTGATACTGACTGACATTCTGCTTTCAGATCTAAAACAACATTTTAGACCTACAGTATTTGAGTTACGATGGTACAGTATAAGAATTGTGTTCTGCCCAGGGCAAACCCTACACATTGGGTATTCCATTGGGGCATTTAATCCAGGGCACTGATCAGCTACAACATTAAGACCACTGACAATGGAGGTGAATTACATTGACTGTCTAGTTATGTCATTATACAATGACACATGTCAGGCGGTGGTTGCGAAGAACCTCTCCACTTTACACGCTTCAAGGCAAAGCAGAATAATTTATATAATATAATAAATGTGATTTGCAGAGTAAAAAGAGCACAAAAAAGCAATATTATAAGAGATGAACATTCAGATTAATAATGTGCAACATAGAAAAACATAAAGCATAAAAACTTGTAGCATCTGTTTAACTAATGACAGAGCAAAATAAAGTTTTTTTTGGGTTTTTTTTTGTGGGGTTTAGATTTAGTAGCAACTCAGTCTCCAGACTTCAGCTCCATCCAGCTGCTTTGGGATGAACAGGACAGAATGGAGCAACAGTGAAGCTGTAAACCTGTTGCACCTCAAGTTTCAGGGTTTCATTTATTTCCTATTCTTCAGGAAATACATCAAATATACATTTTTGTAAATATTTATTTATTTATTTTTGTGACATTTTGTGACAACTTTAACATTTAAGGTTATTCATTGTAACAGAAATGCTTTTGCCCTGGGGCCATTCCTCTGTCAGTCCACCAAAGGGAGACATTCACCGAACTGAGGCTCTGTATTGTGTTTTTTTACTTTTTTTATTTTACTCCACTTTAACTTTTTTAACACACACGCACGCACGCACGCACGCACGCACGCACGCACGCACGCACGCACGCACGCACGCGGACACACACACACAAACACACACAAACATAAAAAAATTCATTAAAAATTGTGTTGTAACCACAAAGTTGATCAAAAGTCGAGGACCCCCTGTTCTACCAGTAAAAATGGCATGTTCTAAAACTGATATTCCAGTAACATTGTATAGATGTACTGTATTTAGGCCCTAAACCATTGACTGACTTATACACAATGAGTAAGACGTGGTGTAAAGATTTGAGGATTGGTGTAATTTTTGGTTTTTGTTAGAATTCTAGCAGCAGCATTTGGAATGATCTCTTGCTGTCTGATGGTCGTCTTGGGAAGGCCAATGAAAAGCATTTTCAATAGACAACTTTGCAGGATATAACATTTCTTTGAATACTTTTCACCAAATCTTACTTTGACACAAAACCTTTAACCCTAGCTATGTTCTTGAGATGTCAGAACACTGATTTAGAAATAGATGTAATATGATCACTAAAGCTGAGAGCTTGTCCTTGATTACACCAAGATTTTCGGTCTGAGTTGGGGCCTTTATATCAGTAGATTCCAACCTTCTTTGTTTCCCAATCTCTGTCTTAACTGAAGGAAGTGCTCACTTTTACCAATCCTATTTCCAAAAACGCCAAGGGAGAGTTCCTTAGGGGGCCAAAAGTGGGATTCAATGTGAGGAAACACCTTTATTGCACATCATGAAAACAGTTTGCTCGAGTGTGTGTAATATTCATATGTGTGCAGTGGAAAATAAACAACGTCTACAGACATGAATCAGGTAAAAAAATATAAAAATATAAAAATAAAACCCAGACCAAAGTCCATAGGGGATAAGAGAGAGGGAATGCAAGCTGCATGGAGGCGCCGTTAGGATTAGTGGGAAATGCACTTTGTACTAGCAGTTCTTGTCTGTCTCCTGGGTGACCAGCTGCTGAGCAGTCGCTGAGGGTTCTGCCTGGGGGCTTTGAATAAACTCATGAGCTTTCCATTTAAAAACCCTCCTTGCCTTAATAAAACTTTGAAAGGGATTGGCAGGTGCCAAGGACACTCGGAAACACAACTTTCAGCCAGGCTGCGGAGGCTGCTAAGCAACACAATGCCGGAGCATAGAGCGAGGAAGTCGGAGAAAGATCACCTTAGAAATATTAACCATCTATGAGGTCTGTGAGGTCAGTTACTGCATTTTTACTGTAAAATCAATCAAGATTAATTTTTTTTTTGCTTTTAGAAAACAGTAACAGATCAGATATATCAGATATAGCAATATTCAATAAATGTTTGATTATAAAATGAAAAAAGCAGTCAATTAAGTAAGAAATGTATCCAAATGACAAAAAATCTGGTCCACAAGGCAATGTATGTTCATCTTACCAAACAACAACAGATTTAATGGGCGAAGCAATGTCCACAATGTTTATGTTAATAAGCCCTTTCAGTGAGATGGCAATGGAGGTAGGGTTGATTCATTGGTGTGAATTTGTGGAGGAATCCAGATTAGACCATTTCTGGAGCTATTCAGTTTAATTCAGTTTTATTTCTATAGCCCTTTTAATAACTGATGTCAAAAACCCAGGTGCAAGCCCCTAATGAGCAAGCCAAAGGTAAAGGAGCCGAGGAGAAACTCTCTAAGGCTGGAGGAGGAAACCTTGAGAGGAACTCATCCTTCTGGTTGACTTCTTATACCAATACAAATGACCAAAACAAACAAAAAGATGAAAAACAGTCTCGTTTTATGAGGGTGGCCTTAGTTCAGGTGTATAGTTTATATGGCTGGGAGTTGGGCAGCAGGTGGAGCATATGGAGGTGTCCTGTGATGGTTAAACTAGTATGTAGATGGATGAGCAGGAGGGTGGAGAGAACAGGCCGGCTGGAACCTTATAGCAGATCAAGATGAAGTTCCTAGTGTCCTAGTGCAGGGGAAAACTTAGATGGCAGTCCCAGGTGGCTGGTAGCTTCACTGACAGTAGATCAGACTGACAAATGTACAGGAAGGCCATCATGATGGTAGATCAGGCTGAATACATGGGTAGCAGTTTTCCTCTGTGAAAAAAACCTGGAGGACAAAACCTTGAGAGAAAACCAGACTTATATAGGGGAGCTATGCACCTCTGGTTGGCACCATATAGTGATAAAATTTGAAAAAGCTAATCATTTTATGGTGTAGCCATAGTTAAGGTGTATTCATTTTATGGCTGGGAGGGGGCTGCATGTGCACCATGTGGAGGTGCCCCATGGTGGTTAAACCAGTCTGAAGATGAATGAGCAGGAGAACAGCCTGGCTGGAACACTGGTTATAGCAGATCAAGATGTAAAAAAACTGAGCAGTTCCAGGTGTCCCAGTGCAGTTATTTGCAATAAAAACCTCAGAATGTTGTATTTTGCATTCATAGGACATTTGAGTGATTTATTATTAAATAGTATGATTAATAATGAGGCTGTTTAGCCTGTCAGCTATCTTTTGATCAGTCTCTTGCTGATGGGCTTACTTCTGGCTTAGAAGATAAGTTACCACCTCCTTGGTTTAAACAAAACTAGGCTCCTTCTTCATCACTCAGTGCTCCATGCAAGCAGCTGGACTGTAACGGGTAATTCCATTCAGATCACAGTGGGCTTTGGTGTCTTGGCACATTACTACAGATGCCAGTTGTTTCAAGGCAGTTCTAGACATTTTTAAAGTGTCAATCAGATTTGATATAATATACTGTTATTACTCTGGATATTTTTGAGCACATTACATTGTCTTTGACGATCTGAAACATTTAAGTGTGACAAATATGCAAAGAAATAAGAAAATAGCAAATACTTTTTCATTACACTTTTACTGATTTGTAGTCACATCCTTGTTCAAATAATGTCCATGAGGTCGCAAATGAAGTGACTCAACATCATTCCTGATCCTCAGGTGTGTTGTAGATAGTCTTACTGTACATAAATGCAGTAAAAAGAGAAAAAAAAAAACATATTTTACTGGATGCTCTTATTTTGGTCATTTAACCCCATTAGCTCGCCCCAGTTATCCTGCCCTCGCCACAATGTCCAGTGTATACACTTATCCATCTATAGCTCACCAAACTTGGTTCAGTGTTAGCGCTGTGGCCTAGAACGCACTCAGTCATGTTAAGTTCTATATGCCGGCTGCTGCTACTGCTGCTAATGCTACTGCTGTTTTTGCCACCTCTGTTTTCTAATTTTTAACTCATGCCCATTTAACTCATGTAATGATGCTGCAGAGGTTTAATTAACAGCCGGCAACATACAACATGAACAAGCATTGCGTCTGTGAGAGTCCATTATTGTAAAGCAGTTAGTAGGCGTTCAGCTACATTCTGCTATCGTATATGCAAATGCCGCAAAAAAAGCTCCACAACCACGACCCCCCCATGATCCATTACAACACAACGCTTGTCACATTTAGGGCCCAGACCAATAGGGGCAAGCGAAAGGGGTATGACTGTATTTTTAATGTGTGGTGTATGAAGTGATGCACTTTATTCCACCTAAGCTCAGTGTGAGTGAATTATCAGCAAATTCATTTTTGGATTTTATTGCTGTGAAACAGCCAGATTGCAACAGTGGAGTCCAATTGCCAACATCTGATATGGTATCTTTAGCAAAAAATGGCCCAGGGGATGCACCAAGGACATATTGCAGGTTTTGTAAGGAGTTAGTCAATAGGGAATTAGCCAATAAAGAAAAAGCAGACAGGGAATTCGCCAATAGTAAATGAGTCAATAGCAAATGAGTCAATATGGTATTAGTCATTGTGCCCTCAAAGCAAGGGTACAAAGACTTATTGCAGGTTTTGTAGGGAATAAGTCAATGGTGAATGAGACTCTACTACATAGAATCAGCCTTGAACTCTAAGGGATCTGCATTTCAATTCCTCTCTTTAGTAAGAGGGAGTGTATTTGTAGTGTATGTAACAGTAATTCATTCTTATAGAGACTGTTGCAACAAGGTTCACTTGAATTGAATTGATTTCTTATTGACTGACTGGAACATGGACCATCTATAGCAAGAAATAAGGCTGCGTTACAGGGGTGCCCACCATGCTACTAGAGGTCTAGCTCTAAACCTAATCTACCACTCATCAGGGTAGTGGATATCCAGCTTCTGTGGTGGACATGCTATATGGTTCCCTATAGGATCACAGCATCCATTTCCAGGCAGCCGTTTTATTGCTAAGGGAGAGTTTCACAGAAAAAAAAACAGACTTTTGCTCTTGATTAGCAAAGACTTGCTTGTCATGTTCAAGCTATGAGCCTAAGACTGATAAAATTAATGGAGAAATATGTCACCTAGAGTCTTTTATTCATAATACATCCATGGCAATAATTTTCAAAGAGATCCTTCACCACCTGCAACATGATCTTTTCATTATTTATAACTGTAAAGTCTTAATTAGGATGTCTGACGTAAACATTTAGGTTAACATTAGAGGCTGGTGTGTGGTGTGGCATGTACTGACATCTTCAATTTGTTTCAAACAAGTAATTAAGCAAAGCGAAAAGATTGCTATATATTTATTATTTAAAGGGGTAGGCATGCTTTTGTAATGAGGCCCATAGTAGCTATGCCACTAACCCAGTCACAGTAATAGCCAAAGGGATGTATAAATATGGAGTAAAATGATGTTTAAATGTATTGCACATGCTTTACAAAAATATTAGCATAGTGAAGTCACTATTATGACCCTGCAGAGGGCTTTTATTTTGAAACAATGGCTATAGGAAGTGGCTCTAGAACAGTCCACACAACAAAAGATGGAAGAAGATCAGTAATAGTATCAGTATCAATATAATGATATTAACCATGTAATGGAGTCAAGACTGGACAGACTCATGGAAGCCCAATTCCGATCCTGGAAGGCCAGTGACCAGCACAGTTTGGTTGTTTTTCCTCCTTAAACACCCTCACTGAACCTGGCAATGAGCAGGTGAGCTGAACCAGGTGTGTTAGAGAAGGGGAATCGCTAGAGGTGGACAAAGTACCTAACTTCATTACTTAAGTGAAAGTACATATACCACTAGCCAAATGTTTCTCCAATGCAAGTGAAAGTCATACAATCAAATTTTACTTCAGTGAAAGTACTGAAGTACTTGCTTCCAAAATACTTAAGTATTAAAAATACAACAGTAAAAGATTTATTGCAGGAGTGCCCACACTTTTTTGTGTTTCGAGCTACTTTTAAAATGACCTCAAATGGATCTACCATCAATAAAAATGCTATAATATGCTATAAAAACTCTGATGATGTCTTAATCTCTTAAACTGAATGGAATTGGATAGTCTGGACATAGTTCCTTACCTTTCTCTTTCTCTTTCTCTTTCTTAGCTTTTTGGTGGGAAGTCAGCATTGTACTTTTTAAGTCTGATTTTGGTTTCATACTTGGTCCAGTTCCCTCACTAATTTTTAGACCCTTTCTTTAAGAGAAATAAATTGGAAGCCGTTAACTAGGTGATTTGTTACCTGGAGTTTCACTGTAGTTCATGCAAATGATCGAGAATGCACTGTCACACTTGTTACAAGAGGTCTCAGATTGGCTGTACTATATGTCAATCAACTGCCAAACGCCACAGTGGGAGTGAATGATTGGCTAACACCCTTTTTTAATGATATACGATCTACCCCACACTTCCTGTACTGTAGTGTATTCTGTGGTTCACGGTTCACTTGTCTTTTATGTTACGCAGTCTCACGTGTGCTGTACAGTGTATTTTGAAAGGCACGGCTCCGCATTTAGCTCAAGAACCTTGACAGAAAAGTAGTGAAGTAAAAAGTAAAAAAAGTTTTGTCTTTCAAATGTAGTGAAGTGAAAGTTAAAAGTTTCCCAAAACGTCTACTCAACTAATGTACAGATATTCAAAAACTGTACTTAAGTACAGTACTCAAGTAAATGCACTTTGTTACTGTCCACCTCTAGAAATCACCCATCTGTGCTGGACTCCACACTAGAAGATTTAAATAAGTTTGCCCAATATTACAATATCTAACAGAATAAATTTGTGAGCATTGACTTAAATATGTAACAATATAATCGCAACAGAAATAATCTGCAAATACTGTGCTACCCAAGTAACATTGAAAGCAAACCTGAAAGGAAGCTGGGAGAAGTCCCTCTTGTTTAATCTGTAAGCCATGCACATCACCCAGCAGAGCAACATGGCCACCTGCACACTGAGCAGACTGATAACTGTTAGCCAGAGGCTTATTGGGACTGCAGGTTGTTCATGATTGCTGCTGAGGTAGTGAACCTGCGAACATCGCCTCTCTCTTCGTCGGGTCAGTGAAACCTAATGTATCTAACAGCCTCATCCAGGGCCGAAAAGCAGGGTTTCCCTGGAAAACCTGGCATTTCCTTGAGCAGTTTTCCATTCGTGTACTCACAGAAACTGACAATGGAGAGAATTGCATTGATTTTTTTTTCTTGTGAAGGTCATGGAAAATAAGCTGCCATGTGTTTTTCCATTGATTTTATTTTCAAATAAATGGCAAATGGTAAAACAGGAATAATTTAGCTGTCAATGGTGTTATTACTCTGAGAATGGTGTCAGTGATGTTATTACTTGGTGCATCGTAATGTCATTAATGGTCAAGTCAAGTCAAGTCAAGTGGTGTCTGTTGTCATTCCACAATCTGCAATGGAATTAATTGTTCTTCATGCCCATGGCGCAGTGTTAAACAGGATCACAGGAAGTGCAGATAACTATTTAATGATGTCATTGTTGCTTCTTGATGTCCCAATTGTATTATTCCAGTATGGTGATCCTATGATGTCATTAACTGTCAGTGTTTGTCATTGCTGCCTGATTCCATTAGCTATTAGTGCTGCTTTGTGAAAAACTGTGGTTAATGATTATGTTGCTATGTAATATGATTAGTGCATTCAGATGTCATTAGCTGGTGGTATTGTTGGTTTTTGATGTCATAAAATATGGTCAGTGGTGTAATTGCTTTATGAAGTTAGTGGTGATTTGTGATGTCATTGGCTGTAAGTGATATTATTTGCTTTGTGATGTCATAAACTATGGTCAGTGGTGTTGTTTCTTTATGATGTCATTGGTGCCCTCTGATATCATTAGCTGTCAGTACTATTCTTGCTTTGTTGTGTCATAAAGTATGGTCA
Organism: Lepidarchus adonis; assembly: GCA_037576955.1. NCBI lineage: Eukaryota > Metazoa > Chordata > Actinopteri > Characiformes > Lepidarchidae > Lepidarchus > Lepidarchus adonis. Next base: position 2,917 of record JBBIGC010051946.1, on the reverse strand, counting down.
ATGGTGTTGTTGCTTTATGATGTCATTTGTATCTTCTGATGTCATTAGTTATCAGTGCTTTTGCTGACTTATGCTGTCAGTGGTGCATTGGGATATCATTCATTGCCTGCAGTGTTGTTGCTTTGTGATGTCATTTGTGCCTTCTGATGTCATTAGCTGTCAGTGAGATTCATGCTTTGTAATCCCTGTCGTGCTTTGGGAAGTAATTAGCTGCCAGTGGTATTATTGCATTATGATGTCATTGGGGCATTCTGGCATCATAAGTTTGAAATGACTTATTTGACATATTCAAATATTTCTTTTAAAAAGTAATCAGATCTACTAGTCCTCATTTTCCAACCAATTTGTGATCCTGGAAATTGTAAGACTTTCAGACTTCAAAGTGGGTTGCACTGGGATAACTGAAAGGTTTTAATCATAACAAATCCAGTCTTGTGTTTACAGATTGCAACAATGTGTTCATTATTGTAAATACATACATTTAATAATATAGTTTCTCACAAAAGTGAGTACACCCCTCACATATTTACAAATATTTTATTATATCTTTTCATGGGACAACCCTGAAGATATGATACTTTGACAGTGTACAGTTTGTAAAACAGTGTAAAATTGCTAGTGTCAAGTGTGTGTGGTGGCAACCAGTTGAGGAGTACAAAGACAAGTGTGTCTTGCCTACCGTCAAGCATAGTGGTGGGAGTGTCATGGTTTGGGGCTGCATGAGTGCTGGGAATCATGAATGACAACATGTACTGTGACATACAGTACTGAAATAGAGCATGATGCCCTCTCTTCAGAAACTGGGCCGCATGACAGTATTCCAACATGATAATGACCCCAAATTCAACTCCAAGACTGGTCTAGCATGTTTCCAGACCTAAACCTTATTGAACATCTGTGAGGCATCCTCAAATGGAAGGTGGAGGAGCGCAAGGTCTCTAACATCCACCAGCTTCGTGATGTCATCATGGAGAAGTAGAAGAGGATTCCAGTGGCAATCTGTGAAGCTCTAGTAAACTCCATTCCCAAGAGAGTTAAGGCAGTGTTGGAAAATAGGGGTACCATACAAAATATAGACATATTGGGCACAATTTTTAAAATTTTCACTTAGGGATGTACTCACTTTTGTTGCCAGTGGTTTAGATATTAATGGCTCTTTGTTGAGTTATTTTGAGGGGACAGTAAATGTACACTGTTAAACAAGATGTACACTGACCATTTTACATTGTATTAAAGTGTCAACACTTCAGTGTTGTCCCATTAAAAGTTATAATAAAATAAGTAATGAGTATTGAGTGTACTCAATGTTTTGAAGTACTGTATATTGTCTGTAATATATTGATATGGAAGAAAACATCTCTTTACAGGCTTTGCAGAGGATATTCATCATTAAAGTGCTGCCTTTAAAAAGTTGACAGGTCAGAATTCTAGCTTGGATTTGCTTCCTACATCACCAAATGAAACCAGATTGCAGCACTGGAGTCCAAAACGGTAACAGCTGATATGATAACTTTGATGGAGAAAAGCCTCACAGATTGCGCAAAGGTCATATTGGAGGGTTTGTAGGGAGTTGGTCAATAGTCAATTTGTCAGTTGGGAATTAGTCACTACAATATTAAAAAAAATGCACCAAAAGGACCTCTAGCAGTGCCATATAAAATAAAACTACATTTGGTTTCCTAAAGAACTCTTCAGCATACAGTACTGCAAAAAGGCCCCTGAGAAATGTATATTTAGAGTAGTTTAGAGGCAGTAGGTGTTTTCATATTCTGATCACTAATAAATCAATACAAATAAAACTAATACTGTCAAAAGTACATGTTTGCCAATGTGTTGGGTTCCCATTTCCAGAGTTCTCCTCATGGAAATCCGGAATTATCTGTAGACTCAATCAGTGGTTCAATCAAATGCTGCTGCTGAGTGAGTTTTGCACATTCATCCAATGACTGAAGGCACTGAGGGGGAATCACCTGCACTGTTCTAACAGCTCCAAACACACCATTTTAATTTCATTTTTTTGTTTATTTGCATTTATTCTATTAATACTTTTACACAGTACATATAATTGTATTTTTATGTGAGGTTAAAAAGCCTCCAAATTATAAATTGTTATTGAAACTAAGAACCACTGCAGCAGCTTTAAAATTAACCTCTCATGTGTAACACCATGGGTGATCTGTAGAACTGGACCCAAATTGTGGTTTTGGGTATTAAATAATAATAAATAACAAGTTATATTTATATAGCAACTTTCACAAACCCAACACTTTACAAAGAAAACACACACACAATTAAAATAAAAATAAATAAAAATAAAGAAATAATGGAAAAGGTTATTCATTAAATAGAAAGGTCTTAAGACCACATTTAAATGAAGACAGCAGTCATGAAGAGAGTCAAGTCAATTTTATTTATACAGCGATTTTTACAACTGACATTATCACAAAGCAGCTTTACAGAGTTTATAGAATCCGGGTCCGAGCCCCCAATGAGCAAGCCAAAGTGACAGTGGCAACAGCATCCAATCATCCCAGTTTACCAGGAAACTCTGTGTCTGAGAACCCTCTGGGTCTGCCCCTTGTCTAGAACTAACAGAAGGCTTCCCTAAACAAATAAATTTTTAGCCAGGACTTAAATGTTAAGATTTTATTGGAGTCTCGCACAATATTTGGAAGATGATTCCATAACTGCTGGGCTTTATAAGAGAAAGCTCTGTCCACTGCTGTGACCTTAGCAACATGGGAACCAGCAAAAGGCCTGCACCTTGTGATCTATGTAGGCGTGGTGGATTATAAGGGACTAAAAATTCCTGTTTTATAGGTTAATATTTTATATTCAATGCGAAATCTGATCGGGAGCCAGTGTAGATTAAATAAGATGGGGGTGATGTGCTCGTATTTTCTGGTTCTAGTAAGAA
>JBBIGC010051888.1:0-11369 GCA_037576955.1 Lepidarchus adonis | reverse complement strand
TCTGCATATTTGATGATTTCGTTGGTTGGGTGTGTTGGAGTACAGTCAAACGTATACAGGGCATACAATAGAGGACTTGGCACGCAACCCTGAGTGTGAGTGTGGAGGAGAGGTGGGGGCAGATTCTGACGGATTGTGGACGTTGCGTGAGGAATTGTTTGATCCAGATGCAGGTGGATATGGAGATCTGCAGTTGAGTCAGTTTAGTGGTTAAAATGTCCAGGATGATTGTGTTAAATATCCATATATAATATATGGATTTCACTTTCTGAAAGGAATGTCAGTCCACCTTGTCATTCCAGGAGAGCTGAAAAGGCCTGTTATTTGACTATTATTTTATATGACCGCTTGATAGCGACGTCTCGTGCTCCTCACTATCTTCATGATGATGTTCTGAGGCAATGAGCTCCACTATTCCACAAGTGCTACACGCACTTCTGCCAGGTCACGTGGGGGTGAGGTACGATCATTAAGTCTCTGCTTCAACTGGTCCCAGACCTGCTCTATAGGTTCAGGTCAGGGGACATTGACGGCCAAACCATATGAGGCACTCCAACTTCCTGAAGTCCAGCTTTGACAATTCTGCCCCGATGTGGTGGAGCATTATCATCCATGAACAGTAAGTTGGGGGTGTGCCGGCGGAATTGGGGGATGATGATGGGTTCTGTTATGTCACTGAGGTAAAAACGTGCAGTGACTGAGCCATGTACAATAACCAAATCTGTTTTGCACTGACTGGTGATGCCTGCCCAGACTGTTGCACCTCCTCGACCAAAGCTAAACCTGGGGACCATGTTAATCTCAGCGTATCGCTCACCTCACCTTCTCCAGCAACGCTGACCCGGCACTCATCAGTGAACATTACGGTGGACTACTGCTACATTGTCCAAGTCACAGGGTCTTGTGTCCACTGCAAATGTTCATGAATGGTTTGTCTGGAAACCCTAGTTCCCCTCACATCTCGTAAACGGGCCTGCAGCTGTGTGGCAGTTGCATAACGATGTCTGAGTGCATAGGTCTTTAGGTACTGGTCATCATTGCGGTCTGTCACTCGTGGGGCTCCACTCCTGGGTCATGAACTCTGCCAGTAGTTCTGATTCTTGATGCAAATCTGCTGATGACACTTTGAGACACACCAAGTTCACGAGCAACATCTGACTGCCTGCCACCGACCCGAAGGCGCCATGGGATTCTGTGAATGGCTAACATAAGCCCTTTGCATTATGAAAAGTGTTGTTTTAAAATGGAAAAAGGCAGTAGAATGAAAATGCTGATGTGTGACCTACAGAAAGGGCTCTTTGTGAAATATGTTGGGAAGTCATAAACAGTTGCTACATGCAGAAATTAAACGAACTGCAAAGATACAGCGTAATTATAAAAATATGCTTAATAGGTTTGTGTTTATTAATTGATTGTAGATTTATTTTTCTGGTTTGTATAACTTTTAAATGAAGTACAATAGTGTGCAAAAGTCTTAGGCCCCTGATAAATGGATATTTAAGAGTTGTAATGCAGGTATTAAGTGTCACTAATATTAGAATCAAATTTAATACATTGAACAAAACATGTTTATCAGTGTGTTTGGTTACCATTTCCAGAATTCTCCTCCTGGAAACCCGGAATTATTTGTAGTAACTATCAAATCCCTGATTTAGGCTCAATCAATGGTTAGAGAGTTTGAGAGTTTCACACATCCATGCAATGGCTGGAGGCACTGAGGGGAAATCATCAAACCAACTACGTTTTATACACCCAACTGAATTTACTGCTTTTTTGCTTGTTTGCATTTATTCTGATATTGTTTTGCTGCAGAAAGACATTCACTACATTTTAGAATTTGACTAATACTGTATTTTTTTATATATTTTGCTCATCACATCAGATTTCTTTCATTGTAGATTAATGATTGTATTTTATTTTGGTTCAGCACTGTAGAAGATAATTTTATATATCCACCAGGGTTGAATAAGTCCGCAAAAGGAAGAGTTCTGTTTTAAGGACAGGGTAGGTAAGAGTATCAGATGTTCTTCAGATGCTTTGTTTATTAGGAAGCCAGTGGATGTCTGAAAGACTGAGCACAAACCAGATCAGATTTACAATTATTGAATGAATATTGAATTCAATTGGGAAACTCGCAAGTCAATTTAGGATGGAAGGGTGATCTCAAGGGACTGTTCATTTTAACATTCTCCTGCCAGTTATCAGTTGCTAAAAACATTAAAGGGGCCTTAACCTGCATTGTTCTTGTATTTAATTTTCTTTTCCACTTAGTCTGGCTCAACACTGAGCATGAACAAGAGTTTTAAAAATATATTGTACAATTAAAAAAACAAATAATTAAAAAAAGAAAATTCACTTTCACTTATTTGCTTTGTATTCTTCACATGTGTTTTTAAACTGTTGATTGTCAAAAAATGAGTGAGTGCTACGCAGGATTTACTGTCCATGAAAGAATAAAGAATATGGGTGCACTTTCCTTAGGTTCTGTCTTGTCCACCTCTATTGGCTGGTGAGGGTTTTCACATGGAAAAATGCATCATCACTATGCAGCCTAAGGTTTTAGAAGAACAGGCTGGGAATCAATACTTATATTGTAAGAGTCTCTGTTCATCCCTCATCATATGAATGCTCTTAAAGGGTGTGCATGTTAAGGATGAGGGATTTTGTTCTTGAAATTTTGAGCCTGAAACCCTGGTTATATTTTACTGTGGCTTAGCCTTGTGTAGATGAGAGCTCTGTACCGTAGAAATAATGCCCTGTGTTTGAGGAGACAGCGCTTGCTCATTTTATTTTTTATTCAGATAGCTCATAAAAATCCCACTGCCGTTCTCTCTGGATTGATAAAGTGTGTGTGAGAAACAGTGACTGAGGGAGATGGAGTGTAGTAATGTCTATACTCCTGTGTATATTGTGCACTTGGCTGCTGAAAGACTGTAACAGTGCTGATGGGGAATGAGAGCCCATTGCTTTTATTGAATGAATCCGAACCAATTAGTAAAGTGCATGTGTGTGCTGTCTTCATTAGTTCATTTGGCCAGGGAACATATGCATTTGATCATTGGCCAAGTTGTGACTCTTGTTTGTAAAAAAAATAAATAAATAAAAGTCTAAGAACAGTTGCTTTCCATTATTCCTTGCCTGCATGTGGATTCCCTCATTAAGGGGAGTGCCCAGCCATCGAAAAGGATAAAGCTTTACATTTTGAGTAACCATTGCAAACATCATTGAAGTCAGTTTATAATGTATTGTAAGCATTCTTACTATGTATTTTTGATCAAAATGGGTATGAAATTCATTAATTGGATGGGTTAAGTTTGGAGCACTCTTTACATCCATGTTAATCAGTCATTCCCAGCTTAAAACTATAGCAAGGATATTTATCTTTATTATGATAATTTAGTGGTCATGAAATGATTTCCTGACCATTGTGATATGGTCAATACTTGGACACTGAAATGTTTTATTTTATTGAGAGCTTTATTAGTCTTGCTTAAGTGAACTAAATTTACTGTGGTTTGAGAAATACTTAGAAAAAAAAACTCATTCTTTGATTTTTATTTATTTTTTATTTTTTCAAAATATCACAAAACAGATGATGGCAAAATACATCTTTTATGACCAAGACTGAAGTCTGAAAAGCAAATGTAGTGTGTTCGTTCTCCTGTAGAACCTGCACTCTTTTGAATTCTTTGATATTTTTTGTATTGCCTGTTCTATTTGGAACTTCTATTTTAATTCTCCAATTTGTTTGTGTACTTTTGTCACAGTTTTGACTGGTTTATTATATTATACTGTTCTAGCTATCTGAAATACATTTATACGATCTGAAATCTGAAAAACATACAATGATTTACTTTTTCATTGGTAATTTATGATAAATACTGATACCAATAGAAAAAAATAGATAAGAATTTAGCGGTATTACCCAGGTTTACTTTAAACCACTTTTTTGTGTAAGAATGGTTGAACAGATGATGAATGGGAGCTTATTTCTTTTTCATTTTTGTGTGTTTATCTTCTTTCTCTCTCCCTCTTCTTCTTGCCCTTTTCCTCTGTGTGAGTGCAGAGTTTGTTCCCTCACCCGTAGTATTCTCATGACGTTTCGTATGATGTTGCATGGCAGGAGGCCTATTTTTAGTATGAAAGATGGGGACGGTGTTCTCCTGTGCTTGCGTAATGTAGTGACTTATTTTCTCCTGACGCACACGTCTGTTGAACAAACTGCCAAAATAAGTGAACGCTCTGCCTGCTGGAGCCAAGCTAAGCTGAGCTATTGTCAAGTTCATGTTCCAAACTCCAGCCAGTCTTTGCTTAGCGGGTTGGCTTTCATAGGCCCGGTCAGGAATTGTCGTGTGCAAATACCAACACACCCAGCATGTGGTTTTTATGTTAATAAGCTCTGAACGGGTCACGGTGTAGACATTTTCCTCTTTCTGCAGTTCTGGTAGGAGGCTTTAAAAGTTGCAAACATTTCCCTTTTTCATCATAAATTCTCCTAAAATCTTAATGAAAAGAAGCATAAAAATTAAGTTTTTAAAACTATTATTGGTCAACCAGGGCACCTTTCTGAGCATCATAAGCAGCTTAATGATGCCAAAACGAACTAAAAATCTGCTGTCACTGTAAAACCTCAACACCACCTCTTTTAAGATAAAGTAGGTAGTGAAGCTTTTTACCGTATGGTTTCCTGGAATATGAAAGGTCATGGACAGATGTTAGCAGATGAGCTTTGGATCACACAAGCAACTCCAACTTATCCCAAATGTACTGGAGATTCATCATGCCAGAAGACACTGCTCCAATTCTAAACAGTACAATACTTTGGAGCTTTATACCCTTCTAGCCAAAGATTAGCTAGAACGTAATGATTTTACACTTTGGAGTTTGGTATTGCTTTTCTAATGTGATCATACCCATTGTGTGTACACAACAATTGTTGGCACACTAAATTTTTTGATTTGAAAAGATGTCCAGATACATTTGGACTTATTGTGTGTAATGTTTAATGACCCTGCTGCACTGCTAGTCTATTCTTAATACATCTTGTAATAATCAGTAGGGCTCAGTCCTCTTTCTCCATCTTTACCACAAAAGGGAGCAACTTGCTGTCTGGGTAGTGATGCCACCCTTGATTTAGCATTTAAAAGCATTTCTATCATTTCAGTTGGTAAGTTTTCTGAGGCCATGTCAGGAGCACAGTCATAAGGTCTAAAGGGCCTATTGAAGGTCACAGAGGGCCATCCGAGGTTATGTAATCAATGTTCTACAATCAACCCCTCTTTCTGAAGCACATTTCTGAAGGATGTGATTAAACAAATCCTACTGAAAACAGAAGGTGTGAATTTAGGAAAATGTTCACATTTGTTAAGCAAAAGTGTTAAAATGATCCTTTAATGTCCATTAATGTACCTTTTTATATTTATTACCTTTTGTATTTTTATTTTAGTATTGTTATAGTATTGTATGTTATTTTTTGTCACTGTCTCTGTTGCAGTCGCTACATAAGCAATTTCCTTAGGGACAAAGTTTTTCTGATTCTGATAAGTTTTAACCAAATTATCAAAACAAATTTGGTTGTCCTAGCTAACGCCACTTTTCATAAGGGCTTTTTTGAGGGCCAAACTATTGGGAGAGGTCATTCTGCTAATGGAATTTAATATTAAGTAACATTCCAGGGAATTTTGTGTGTGTGTGTGTTTTTGGCAAAAGTAATTGCTTTAAAACTTGCGTTTTCCAGCTTGTAACCCTGCTCCATCTTTCCCCCTGCAGCCAAGCAGAAGCTGGAGGACCGCTTAGCGGCAGCTGCAAGAGAGAAGCTGGCTCAAGCCTCCAAAGAGTCAAAGGAAAAGCAGCTCCAGGCAGAACGCAAGAGAAAAGCAGCCCTGTTCCTGCAGACCTTGCGTGGGCCCGAGGCCGAGATCAAACGAGTTGACGAGCCCGCTGCACTAGCTGAGGTATGTGTAAATTTGTGTATCTTTGTGCCACTGTACAAAACTATTTTGTTTCAGTTGCATTGTTACGCCCCTCAGTGTATAAATATGTTTTTAAAAAAAATGTACGAGCCCTTCACTCATATTTCCAAGTGCTGAATATTTTTAATTTTATTTTCTGAGATCATGGCCATTCTGCACTATTTTCTGCTGTTTACTTTGGCCGTTTGTTCTATTGGTTGTGCTGAACAAGCCATTCAAAGCCCAAATCTTTCAAATGGACTATTATTTGCAAAAGAGCTGTTTTTAAATTAGCTTTATTGATCCGTCTTGGTTGTGTGAACAAAAATGATCATTACTATAATGCAATACTCATCGCACTGTGTAGTATTTGTCCCCTGAACAGATCATTGCACTTCCCTTTTCGACAGTTCAGATATACTGTAGGTATAAAGGTATAGTGCATCACATTTGTGCCACTTAGGCCCTTTTTATGAACTGCACAGCAGCGCTGGTGTGTTCTTTAGCTTTTCTGACAGCAATGGAATTGGTATGTGCCTATATGTGTGTGTGTTTACCACCCGACAAGATTTCTGCTGGAGGCTGAACAAGAAGCGTTCAAATTAAAGAACACTGCAAACCAAAAAATAGCGCAGCCAGTACATTACAAACTTTGAGATATGTTCGCTGAATTTCTTACTGTGCTTGTGTCCCTCTCCTGAACTCTTTGTGTATTAGAGCGCGGGTGGAGGTTTCTGTGCTATGTCTAGTGGGATGGAGCTGGTGGTTGGTGCTCCTACTCTAACTTTAATGGCAACAGCATCAGTGTGCAGCTCAGATTTCCCCTGGTAATGTGTACAGGCTCCTAACACTGCTGCTCTTCCAGCTGAAAGTTTGTAACGTTGTGTCCAGGGATGCCTGCATATGAGAGAAAAAAAAGTAAAGGCAAGAAAAGTAGAACAGGAAAGGCTCTCATGCTGCTCCCCTCTGAAGGTGTCCGGCTCTCTGCTGTATTAGCGTGCTCAATGGAGTGGCAAATCAGCAGCAGCAGCTGGTCACTGCAACTCTGCCTCCTCTGGGCTTTTACCTTCACACTCTGTCTTGACACCACTGACCTTACACTTGCATCATCTATAGCTTTCACCACCCATTTCATTGCCTACACACCTTTACTTGCAACCCAGTTTTCACCATGCTCTATTTTATCACCCTTTCCTCACAAAATGCTGGTATTATTAAACATTGGAACCTCTTTTATTTACATATTGCTGATACGGATATAAAATATATATATAAAAAAAGATACAAAGGCCAAATATTCAGAAACGTTGAATTATGGTATTTTCAAAATGTTCAAAAAACGTTTGAGAATGTTTTTTCATCTAAATGTACATGACAGACCTGTGTAGTAGTGTAGTACCAACAAATGAGAGGCCAATTAACCATGCTAAATTGTTATGCAAGTGGTTGCAATAGCACTTTTCTAGGTATAATCAGTCTTTGCAAAAGTGTTATCCAGGGCTGAATGTTTAATCATTTGTGGATATAATAATTTAAATGAGTACAGTTTTCCGTTTTAATTATATCCTCCAATATTCAGTGTTGTCCTAAGTTTTAATTGGCAAAATTCAATGATGGTGTGTAATAATAAAGCAGAACTCATGACTTAAGTCTGGGCACATTAGATTCTCTCTTCAGCCCTAGGTATGGGCAGAGAAGGGCACTGCCCTCTCGTCTAACAACTTTGTTTGGTACAGAAATTCTTCACCCAAAATCACACCCATTTGAGCACCTGCCACACTAAAGGTCTCTGCACAGCTCTGCCCAAACCTCAAGTTTAGAAAAATTAGTGCACTAGCTTGAGTTATAAAAAGTAATAGCCTTTAAATCTCATACTCAATACTGTATTGCATTTAGTTCAGAAGTCTGCAAAATGGCAAATGAAATGAAAACGAGAATAAACACATTTTTATCGTGCAGATTATAACACAACCAAATGGTTAATCTTAATATATAGTATAACAATTGGTAACCGTTTCAGCCTCAACTGAGGCATTGGTTGGTCTGCAAAAGTTTGCAAAAGTCCTGAAAGAAAGCAAGTTAAATGTTTGGGGATTAAACCGTTATAATTGGAGTTGGAGGTTGGGTGGGTGGCAAAAAATACTTTTTTCACAATATATATATTTTCCATAATTTAGGATGGAGTCACTAGTACCACAAAAAGCAAAATATAATTTAACTTTTTTTTTATATTAATATTTAATATTTTTTATATTATAAACAGATGAATGAAAATATTAACAAAAAAATAAACCCCATGTGCAAAAAACAAAAAAGACAGAGATGTTAAAATTAAATGAATAATGAAGAAAAATATAATCTTAAGTAACCCAGTAAGCTATCAATACCAATTTTTTAAGGTTTACTAGTTGGTGAAATGGTGCAGTGGTGAACACTCTGAAACCATTAACCATAAACAACATCTGAAGCAGGGATGATTCCACAAGAGTGGTTCTGTGCGACCTGGCAAGCTTCTTTATTTTTATTTCTTTTTTTCTCTTTTTTGAAGGGGGTGTATATTATTTGTGATTGTGAACACAGATCACCACTGCCCCTTCGAAATCAAGTCTAGATTGTACCACTATCAGGTTGGTCCTCACAAAAATATTTCTATGAAAACCTCGTACACATGAATTTTACAGTCTTTCATTATTCCAGCTGTGCAACTTGTTTGTTCATCACATCACTGGATATAACCCAGTGGAACTTTCCCTCACTTGTCTGAATGAGTGAGTGCAGCTCTGCCTTTCATTCACAGCGTGAGTGAGCTGTGTACGTGTCAGCCACTGCCATCTCCAAGGGGCCGGATTTATTCTGCTTATGTGCCTAGCTGAAATTGAGAACGTCTGTAGCTTTTGTCTGTTAAGTGGGTTGCACTGCACGTGTTGTCGCTTCAAGGCTCTTCTACAGTATGTCTCAGATGTATCCTCTCCTTAGAGCAATCAGTCCTCCGTTGCGACACCTTCACAACTGCCCCATGTCTCTTTCTTTCTCCCTTCATGTCCTCCCTCTGAGTCAGCAGCAGTAATGAATCCTTTTTAATTTTAAGCAGTCTGCAATGGCTGCTGATTTGCCCTCATTAGCAGTATCTTAGTTTTCTATACTAACTTAATCTCCCTCTGCTTCAAATAGACACGAGTAGCAGGAACACATGCGTGTATGTACGACTTTTAGAGTGTATTTGAACACTCCACCCCCATAATCACTCCCTGGGAGTGTAATGTTATACCTTATCATGTTTGATACGATTTCTGACTGTGAGGTTAGGATTCAGTTCAGCACAGCTATAAGCAAGTACTTCACACACTTCTTCTGACTCAGAAAACTGAAAATCTCAACAACCTTCCAAACATTTGACTGTCTATAGCAAGGCTGCTCAATACGTCGATCGCGAGCTACCGGTCGATCGCGAAGACATTGGTAGTCGATCGCAGAACCCTGCCATTCAAAATAAACTAACGCGCACGTGAGACAACAGCATAAAAACGAGTGATCCAAGAGCCACAGAAAACAATGCAGTACATATGGAGCCAAGCATCCATCCCCACTGTGGCGTTTGGCAGTTGATTGACATACAGACAAGTGCAGTCTTTAATTGGTCACCTACTCACATGCTCAGTTCTAAATAGTGGATTTGTTTAGCAACTAGTCTAAGCCGTCTGTTATCAAGCCTCATCATTCTTTTAGTCACTTCCACTTCACCATGAGCTACAAACTATATAGAAAAGTGGTGTACAGTCAATTCTACACTAACTAGTTGGGCTTTGGACATTCTACCTTAAGGAAGCTCCTCAGAGCCTTCAGATTAATGAAGGAAATTGAGCTGTGCTTTGTCATCTGGAAGCATCTGGAAACTTTGCATAGCACACCCGCTGAATTGCTTGGGGATGGTTGGAGGGACTTCTTGTTTGTTCTACTAGTTTATGGGGATTTCCTTTGAGGTTGCTGGAACCTCAAAGAACTCAAAGCCCAGGTTTGAAGATCCTCATCTACAGCCCCAGTCTTGGGTTCCCAAAGCACTTTCAAGTGGAAATGCACCAACACTACTAAGTGTTTGATGTTTGGCAGTAGCTTGGCCTTGTACTTAATGGTTTTTGGCACATCCCTTATGGAAGTTGCCAAGCCCGGTAGAAAGAAGGCAAGGAGTCATTTGGGCAGCCAGGTGGCATTCTGCAGGCAATGCCAGCAATGGAGATGCACCTGCGCCACTGAGAGACCAGGTGTGGTAGAGCTGCATTGTTTTATCTTCTGAGCTATGGTATGAATAAACAAACACTTGATGAGTGAAGTTAGTGAAATGCATGCTAGATAGATAGATAGATAGATATTGAGACTTTTAGCCTGAGGATTAATTTGCCTGTGTCCTTTTTTTTTCCAGCGGGTGGTACAGGCAAGGTTTAAATGAGAGAGGGGATGTTTGATACATGTAGCTCCTCTAAGCAGCCATTAGGATGGCATGTTCCGCCATGACCATGATAATAGGTGTTTTTTGTGGAGAGCTGAAAGGCTTTTTTTAAGCAGTGTTCATAGTGCACTCTGCTCTGATTTCCTCTGCCACGCACATTGTGGCATGCTGAATGTAGGCGGTGCGTGAGAACAGGGGCACTGTGGTGCAGCCCCATGGTGAGCCTTTGTTGGAATGCACTTATCCCTGCTGTGAGGGTTAATGGTCACCTCAGTCCGGTGCATTAATGACCAAAAAAATGGTCTTAAATCACCTTCATGGTACTTTTATCACAGCCTTTGTGCTAGGTTAAATATTAGCTTCACAGCGCCAGAGTCTTTGATGGCAAAGAAAGATATGTTAACCTGCAGTTCAGTCAGGAGAGGGGTGGAAAGAATGACTCACTCCAGGAGGAGAAGAGTTTCAGGGTTAAACCCTTTGAAAAGTGTGTGTAGTTTAGGCCTAGATTGTTCTAGGAAGTGGCATAGAATAAAGGAAGGAACCTGTGAGTCATTGGAAGTGATTAATTGGCACTGAAGGAGACCCAAGGTCATTTTTTTAGGTGTGAAAGAAGCAGAAGAGTGTAAGAACATTTTATTTCTTAAATGCCTCTATGAATATCTTAACTCTTAATTACTAGTACTAAACAGATTTGTCCATATCATGTGAACCTCTATGTTTTAAATACTATTTTTCGTCTTTAGGAAACCAGAGGTTAAACTTGATGTTGAAAGTCAAAAGAAACATAAAAAGAGAATTCTAACATGTTTTTCCAGGTTTTTGCAAGTGTGGTTGACAATCATGTCTCTTAAAATTAATAGAACGCAATGTGTTCTGGTATATGGTAATGCATGATGGAGATTTTCTTGGTATCTTTAAATTAATGTTGTTTAAGATGCTGTTCTATATCCACATATGCAAGTGGCAGCAGTCAA
>JBBIGC010051858.1:0-11370 GCA_037576955.1 Lepidarchus adonis | reverse complement strand
AATAAACTTTCCCTCCGGGGTGATCTTTGCTCAAACCCTCCGTTTTGGTGTCGTTCGTGTCCCTCCCGCTCACACTACATTGAGTGAGCAGCTCATGTGAGCTCGATTCCCCATTGAGCGCATGCTCTGAATTAGTGTGCATCATCAGGCAAATGCGGGTGGTTATGTCACTTCGACGAGAGTACAAAATGGTGTTAACAACTAAGCGTGTTCTTTACACACCATATGCCGTTCGGGTGCTGTGATATATCAGCACATAAATGTGGGAAAAGCATAGCTGATTCATCTGAATCACAAATTATTGTGTTGGTTAGCATCAATTCCAGAATTGTTATAATACTACTAATAATAACATATAATTATACCATACTGATAACATGCTGGTCCATTTACATAATAAATCTGGGTAATAGCCCTGTAAAAGGGTGCTTGGTTTGTGGGCGTGCAGTAAGGAAGCGAATTAAGAATTACATTAATATTTTTTTTAACAATAAAATCAACATTTAGGAAGATTTTCCTTTTAAAATGTTTGTGAATAGTTAAAGAAAATAAACAATATACAACCTATACAAATGCATTTAGTAATGTCATGTAGTAACTAATGTGCAGTGTAGTATAGTAAACTATGGAATTGTGTGATTTTAGCGTTGAGTACACTCATTCTTTTCCAATCTATACTCAGGAATTAGTAACCTGGCTGTCATCAAACTTTCTCAAACTCAACACATTTGAGATTTTACCCTGAATGTAGATTCTGTTCCCATTGTGCGTGAGGGTGGCGATGTCCAAAGACCCAGTTGCACAGGTGTGTGTTCAGTCCAATGTTGTTGTGTTCATCTTGATGGGTGGTGTTGGGGAAACAGACCTCATCTTGCCCCAAAAAGCATGGATTGCCATTAAAAATGCATTGTCCTCCAGCCAGACATGCCTTCAGATGTGAAGAGCAGATTGTCCAAACTCACACTGAGGAAGACACTCTGAGAAGAGAGGAGCCAGCATTTATAATCTCCTGGAAAAAGTATACAGGACCTAGCTAGCAAGGTGGCTAGGCTAATTTGTTGACATTCCAGAAAAGAACACAGAGAGAGAGTGTTAGCGCTGAGCTAAAGCTAACAACTTATAAACAATGTTTGTTAGCCTAGCAGTGGCTAGGCTAACATTTCAAGAACAAAGGCAAGCATCTGTTCTTTGGGAGATGACTTCATTTTGCTGATGCATGCATGATATCATCATTAATCAAAACGAGAAGTTTTCTCTTAAAAGCTCAGAGCAGCTGGGTGGACCTTTGTGAGTCAGTCATGTTGAAGAGATGGCTCACCCAATGCTGCAGGCTCTTTGGAGTAAAGAATCTTCTGTTTTTAATATCAAATGCTCTTATGACTCATTCTTTGTGTGAAAAATCATTACTTTAGATTACTAAAATTAGTTATGTCAAGACTACATGCAGCTTTAAAGTCCTTCTCACTTCGAGGAAAAGGAGTTTTCATTAACTCCTTCCTTCAGCCTGAGGAGGCTGCCTTCCGATGGATATGGATTATATAGATATAGTCCTATAAACTTTAACAGTGGGACAGTGTTAAAGGCAGAACTGTAGTCAATAAATAGCACCTGTACTTAGCTGTCCTGCTGCTGCAGCTGTGACAGTGTAGTGTCAAAGGCCAATGAAATGGCATCCTCAGTTGATCTGTTTGACCTGTAGGCAAACTTGTGATGGTACAGAGAGGGAGGGATATCTTGATGTCTCTTAAGACCAGCCACTTAAAGCGCTTCATAACAATGGGGGAGACCCCATCTCACCTCAGGTGGTGCGAGTACCAGTATATCCGATGGGGCCTCCTGCATGGTCAGCTTGGTGTTGTGGTGGCTGGTGTCATTATCAAACCATACAAAGTGGGTCAGATCATTTGGGATGGATGAGGTCACTGTGTGGGTTAAACTGCTATATTACAGTATATGTAATCCAGCTTGTTTTTTCCTCTGGTTGGAAAATCATCAAACTAGTAATTTGGGTAGCGTGTTTTATTTAAGTTAGTGTGATAAAAGTCTCCAGCAATAAAAAAATACAGTTTCAGGGTTGGTGTTTTGCAGTCCATTTAAAACATCATGCAGCTTAGCGACTGCTAGCTTAGCATTAGCTTGAAAGGGGATGTAAACAGTGGTGAGAAATACTTCAGTGAATTCCCTCAGTAAATGAAAGGGTTTGCACTTCTGAATAATAAATTCTAGTATTGTGCTGTGTCCATGGGAGTACATGGTAAACAGAGATGCAGACTAGCAATGGTCACCGGAGGGGGCTGTAGCCCCCTTTACCCAAGATCACTATGGGCAATGGCAAAATGTATCTGGAGTTGGGTAAAACATGTCCTGGAGCAGTTTTCTCTCAAATTTAATGGATGAATCCAGGATTTATATTCACCAAAAGAATGCAGCCTAATGGAAAGTTTAGGGCCAACAGTTAAATTTGATGGAAGAGATATAATGAACTGGGAGGAGTCCCTTAGTTCGTTAAGTTAAGGTAAAGGTAAGATAGGGTAGTGTTAATGCATTAGCATACAAAGACAAATATTTTATAATACTTTTATACTTTGTGGCAACAGTTAGGATAAGGCCCTTTCTTGTTTAGGAATTTTTCATTGTGCACAAAGGGAGTACCATGAATTTGGTGTATAGAAACTTCAGTTGCAGCACAGTTTAAAAAACTTTGGGATTCATGTACCATGTGTAGTGTATAGCTTCTGCATTAAACAGTTATCTGACTCACTTAACAGCAGGTATGTAGAGTTACTGTAAAGTATTCATCAGTGCAGAATCTGTTCTGAATATTTTAATTGCTAAAATGACCTTAATACATTTGTAAAAAACCAAGAGGTAAAGAAACAACAAATCTCTGGATAATCAGAAAAAATACAGAAGGATTACCAATTTATCAAAAACATTTATGTCAATGCCATGAACAGACATTCCTTCCACCCAGTTTTAAAATGCAAAATAATTGTACATATAGTACTGTATGGGATGCTACCCATTTAGTGTTAACTTCAGATTTTTACAATGTTTTCTTACCTACAAATTGTGATCCCCTTCAACTTAGCAAAGCAATGACACGTGGGCCACAGCTTTTCTGAATTTCCCCCAAATAAGCTTTATAACCATTATATAGATTAAATATACTTTTCCACCACAGTTACAGGCTTGACTGCTGTAAGGGATGTAGTTTTTATGTGTTATTTGTATATTTTTAAAATGTCATTTGCTTAATTTCACTACCATACCTTTTCACTGCTGCCATGTTTCTAAATGTACAACAGCAAAAAATAAATAACATTATTTACCATATGCCTAAAGGCACACACTTAGTCATGTTACATGTATAGTGTACAGCTTCTGTTGAAAACATTCTTCTGACTCACCTAACAGCAGGTAAATATGTTCTTTACAGAGCTACTATTGAAACCAATGTCTTAATTAAACAAATTAATGGACATTTATTAGTGCAGAATCTGTTGTGAATATCTGAAAAGTTATAATGACTTTAATACACTTTCTAAACCAAGGGTAAAATAAAGCATAAATCACTGGATTGATAGAAGAATTAAGATACAGAAGGATCACTAATTTTTCAAAAACACTTGTTTCTATGGCATTACTTACTAAAGCACAAAGAAAGTATGGAAATAAACAGGCCAAGAACACGGTCACTAAAATGCTGAGCACTTTTGCTGCTTTTCTCTCAGATTTCATTGACTCCATCATGTTCTTTGAGGCTTGATCCTTGGTGTGAATATTAAGTTCTCTGATAGCAGTGGCATGTTTCTTGGCAATGATGAACACCAGAAAATAAAATAGGATTATCACAGAACATGGAAGAACAAAAGCAAATAGAAGATCAAGAAGAGACCAGACCTCACGTAGCACAAAAACACACTCTTCAGGACACATAATCAGTCCTGTGGATTTTCCATTGAAATATAGAAGGACAAAATTATAAGTCATTAATATAAACCAGTTACATGACACCACTATGCAAACTGTGGTTACAGTCACTTTTTCAATGTAGAGGAACGGGTTGGAGATGGCAAAGTATCGATCGACGGCAATAAGAGCAACATTATATATTGATGTGCTTGTAACAAAAAAGGAGATACAAATATAAAACACACACAGAGCTGGTCCAAAAATCCAGCAGGATTCAGTCAGTCGACTTAACTGGAACGGCATCACAAAGAGTCCGACCAGAAAATCAGACACGGCCAGAGAGAGGATGAGCATGTTAGTTGGTGTGTGGAGCTGCTTAAAGTGACAAACAGAGATGATGACGAGCAGGTTTCCACACACTGTGAGCAGAATAACAGCAGCTGCACATACATACAATATCACATACACAGCATATGCAGATCTCTCGGGACAGGAAAACTGTAAGCAACGATCAGTTCGGTTAAACTCTGTAAGATTCATGGATCCAACCTTAAAAGTGTGCTCAAAGAAACAAGTCAGATCTTTGTTTCTCTTCGGATGCACTGATTTAGTTGGCAACAGTCCAGCTTCATGGTGAAAGGAACTGTAGTCTGAGCAGACAAAAGCTCTGATACTTATATTGAAGCAAGTCCTCATGTTGCATATGCATATGATGTAACTGGAAAAAGAGAATCACCACGGGACATGGAACAGTCCTAGGATAGGGCCTTTGCAACAAAGCGGTTTATAAAATTTCTGCTTTGGCCTGGCCTATTGTACATATGTATTAGTATTGTTGCATCATTCTCTACAAAGCTCCAAACAAGCATGACGAGCTACATGAAATGGGTCTCCATGGCTGAGCAGCTGACACAAGCACAAGAACATCTGGAGATGGGTGAAGCAGACTGCTGGAGCAGTGGAAATGCTTTCTTTGAAGTGACGACTAATGCTTCACTATTTGGCAGATATAATGGGCTGCGACTAGGCAGATTAGATACGTAAGTTAAGTAAGGGAAAGCTAGGGTCGTGTTAATGTGCCTGCAGACAAGAAATCTTTTATATTTCCAAGTTTGCAAGTTTGCAAATAATGTATTGTGTTTTTTTGGAGACTCCGGGCGGAACCCTTAATCAATGTCGCCTGAGGCATAATGTCCGGCTGTAGCAGACATTTCTGCATACTGTCTCATAATAGGTGTTGAAAAATGAACACATCATACATAAAAAACCCTCACATAGAATGGTGTCTTTACCAATGCTGTGCATATTTGGGCTTTGAATTCCAAACAGACAAATAAACATGAGGTCAGTCTGTGAACCAAAATCAGAAAACAAACCCATGCTCCAGATCATAGTTTTTTTTGCAGTTTGCTTAACTGATGTAAAGTCCAAGGACAATGTCCTATAAAATGAAAATAAAGTCTTATGCAAAAGTTTGGGCACCCCTTGAAAATATTGTGTAATTTTTTCCATGTCCTAGAGAAACTGTGTTAACATCTTTTCAATTACAAAACCACCAAAATCTGTTATTGATTTTGCTGATTTTGTAATTGAAAAATTACAATTAATTACAAAAGAAAAAAATCCTTTCACAAAACGGTGTATAATAAAATAGACCTATGTGAAAATGATAAACAATTAAAACAAACCTTAAATTTTTTTAATAACTTTGCAAATTTACAACCCCAATTCTAAAAATAGGTTGAGATGTTGTGTAGAATGTAAATAATTACAGAATGTAATGATTTGCAAATCTCATAAATCCTTATTTTGTTTTCAGAAGAACATACAAAATACCAGTGAGACATATTACTTGAAAAATAATGGTTAATTTTTTATTTTATGGCAATGTGTTGTTACGTCCCTGTGTGTCTTTTTGTGTGTGTTAATTGCAGGACTAGCTGGGGTCTATCTGCTGGCAGCATAAAGGGGGAGGCATTGTCCCTTCCCGCTCATCAGCACACCTGTTCCCGCAGACACATACCGTCATCACCAGTTGCAGAAGTGAGAGGCCAGCGTGGTGGTGGTGGTGTCGTTTGGGCCTGTGTTTTTCATTTTGTCCTTGGTTCATGTATTTGTATGGTCTTTCTTTGTTATTTAATTTCTTTATATTTCTTAGTTTAATAAATATTTTTTTAGTTAATTATCCTCAGTTGCCACCTTCATTTCGTTCATTCTGGGGAAACACACCACTCTCACTCACACACTCACTCCCCTTTAACTATTACTATCAGGTTTCCCTAGGCCTGGCGAGTAATAGTGTCAAAAAGGTTTGCAATGTATCAAAGGGGTGAAAAAGTGGTATAATAATTGGCAACAGGTTAGTAACAGGACTGCAAATCTGCAAAAAACTGCACTTAAGAATGTACCCTTCCCTCTCTGGTTTATAGCCCTTTGTTCTAGCATGCATATTTTTGGGGGAGGGAGCGAGAGAGAGAAAGAAAGAAAGAAAGAAAGAGTATGCTCACATGAGTGAGAGGGTAATGGCGTCAGGTTTAGGTTGTAAAGATGGTGCTTCTGATAAGTTCACTCCTGTTAAACAAAGAATGTATTTGTTTTCTTTAGGTTAAGGAGTGATCGATGGCTTAACACAGGCTTTTACAAGCTGATAAAGAGTGTAGTGCAAATTTTGTGGCTATCCAGTTTCTGGGTACTGTCTTCTGGTTTGCAGTGGAGCGATTGGGGAGGGTGTCTGGTACACAGGTGGGGCTTGTGCTTACAGCCCAACTCCGTGCAGGACGTCTTCACAGATAAAAGCAGGTTCACACTGAGCACATGACAGACGTGACAGAGCCTGAAGACACAGTGGAGAACGTTCTGCTGCCTGCAACATCCTCCAGAATGACCGATTTGGCAGTGGGTCAGTAATGATGTGGGGTGGCATTTCTTTGGGGGCTGCACTGCCCTTCATGTGCTTGGCAAAGTTTTTCACAAAGTGGCGATAGTATGAGGCTAACCCCATGAAGCTGCGCAGTAGCCAGATATTTGCAGGTACTGGCCATTCCTTGACAGCATTTATTATTGTGGGGTCGGTTGCTACCCCCTTCTTACTCACCACATGCCCCAAAAACGTGACTTCCCTCCGGAACAAGTGACATTTACGTGGGTGTAACTTCAACATAGCACATTGGAACGCCTTGAACAATCAGTAGTCCACGCAAAACCACCACGTGCCATCTTTCTTATTGACCAGTACCACAGACGCAGACCACAGACTATTTGAGTGCTCGATAACACCGGCAGCTAGCATATCCTTGATCTTCTCTTCCACTGGGCAGTATTTGGCTAGCAGAAGTCACCACGGCCTTTCGTGAATGGGAGTAGCGCCCCCTGTGTTGATGCGGTGTTGAACCAAATTTGTGTTTTTGCAACATATTTTTCTTTGACAGTGAAAATATTCCTGAACTCAGCGAAAAGTTGCCACAGTGTTTGCGGTTGTCCATCATCCAACCCCCCACTACTAGGAGCCCAAAGCTCCTCTAGTGCTTGATCGTCTGGTGCCTGGACTGACGGCTCCACATGCAAGCGAGCCGACTGGCTCTAACCTGCTTTTATTCCCCTCACATGCTTTCCCGCAGTTCTCCCCACGCAGCAAGACCCAATCTCCCACTCGCATGCTACTTCGATCTATGTTGTAACGGTTCTCCACCTGTTACTTTGTCCAGCCACTAGGTGGCAGTAGTTTTTACAAGTGGATTTGAAATTTCCTTTAAAACGGGGATAGAAGAACAGCTTGCTAGAAGAGCTTGTCATGTGAAACCCTCTATGGAGGAACTAGTTTGCTCTTTTCATCTCCTTGAGGGTTTTTTGTTCATGGTATTTAAAATTCCTTACATCTACTTATATATGGGATCAAACCCTCAGCGCCTGGACTTTATGCAACAGTGGATTATATCTCTTTTTTTGTGGATTACCTTTTTTTTTGACTGAATCACCTTTTTCTGGCTTTCTTTTTTCTTTGGACTACTCATGGACATTTACCCCCCTCACCTTGTTGTAAATATTCCCTTCTTGTAAATACAATTTCTATTTTC
This sequence comes from Lepidarchus adonis, assembly GCA_037576955.1. Taxonomy (NCBI): domain Eukaryota; kingdom Metazoa; phylum Chordata; class Actinopteri; order Characiformes; family Lepidarchidae; genus Lepidarchus; species Lepidarchus adonis. The sequence goes on along the minus strand of JBBIGC010051858.1, from coordinate 3,382 downwards.
TATGCATCTCAGGCTCACTTTATGGTTATTCTGAGTGATTGTGGTCTAAAACACCTAACACCTAACAATTTTTCAGCAGATCAAATTGCGATTATTGTTACAGATATTTTTCCAACTACATGAATCTGTTTTATGTACTTTCTGCAGCCTCTATTTTTAGCATTAGCATTAGCACTCGCATTAGCATTGCTAACATTGCTAGCAGTGAGCTTGGGTCTCAGGGTGACTGCCTGACCCTTCGTAACTCAAAGAGATCCCGGAAAAGAATAGATTAATTCCGTCAGCAGCCTCTATGCAAATTCTGAAGCAGAAGAGGGCCCCAGTAGAAGGATTATCTTCCACTCTTCGGCTAATCCCCAAACTATAGCTCATAGCACACATCCTCCTTCTCCAACCCAGAGAGACACCGGCAACATGCCCTATATCCGAGCCTATGGATAGGAGGTTGCACCGGCTGGAAATTACAATCACCTCTTTAACACGTCAGCTGATTGCCATGTGGGCGTGGCTCAACCGGGAGCCATGTGCTCCTTGTTTACAAACAACGGTGAGAGCTGAACGGGACTCAGGAGCTGTCCAAGGTGATGATCTCGGACGAGCGCTAAATCCCCTTGCTGGAACAGGGCGGTGACACGTATACCCGTTGGACCATGTGTAATTAAGACTCCTGCCATCGACCTGGTCGGCTGACCCTGTAGTTGACCGGTCCGACCCTTTCCGTGATGGAATACGGTCCTTGCCAGGTGGCTAAGAATTTACAGTTGATAGTGGGAAGGAGCACTAAAACACGCTCACCTGGTGCGAACTCATGAGGCTGGGCTGGCCGGTCATACTGTTGCTGCTGCCTCCGATGGGCCTCCTCCATGTGCTCTCGCACCATAGGCATAACACGACGCATTTGCTCCTCCATCTCCTGTACATGCTTGATGACAGACCGAAAGGGGGCCGGTTGCTGCTCCCATGCCTCCTTGGCCATGTCCAGGAGCCCCCGCGGTTGCCGTCCAAAGAGGAGCTCGAATGGGGTGAAACCCGTGGAGGCTTGTGGCATTTTATGCAGGGAGAAAAGCACATGGGGCAGCATGAGGTCCCAGTTCCGTCCGTCCTCGTTTACCACCAGTCTTAACAGCCGTTTGACCGACTGAATCGTCCGCTCCGATAGTCCATCACACTGGGGGTGGTAAACCGAGGTTTGGAGGTGACGCACCTGCAACAGTCTACAGAGAGCAGCCATTAAACGGGACACAAAAGGAGTAACTTTGGTTGCTAATGATGTCCTTAGGTATTCCCATCCGGCTGGCCAGGAGGAAGAGCTCTTGCGCCACCGCCTTGGAGTGGTATCGCTTCATGGAAGAGTGTGGCGTAATCAAACAAAACGAGTATGTCCCTCTGCCCCAGCGCGGATTTGGGTAGAGGCCCTACCAGATCCATACCTATACGTTCAAATGGCACATCGATGATAGGTAAAGGAATCAAGGTAGCAGGAGGAGGCATGCTGCGTGATCATCCCGGACCAGGAAGTAGCGGGATGATGACATTATACACAGTACATAATTATATATAATATAATCATGAAAACCAGATATGGAACACATCTTCTGAACCTTTTTGCTAATAACACTACCAGCACCGGCCTGAACCAGCCTGAACCAGTCCGAACTCTGTACGAATCTCCTCAGCCTGTCGAATCCCCTGCCGAACGCGAGGAAATGCAATAAGCTCAAAACACACGCACATATGTATATATATATTGTAGTGGGTTTACCGTATATCTTCTAATAGTAGTCTTCTAATAGTATATCTTTGAAAATTAGTCAAAGACAACACAAGTAAACACAAAATTTGTTTTATAAGTGAAAGATTTTTATTGTTAAGGGAGAAAAAAATCCAAACTTTCATGACCCTGTGTGACAAAGTGATTGCCCCCACCTGTTAAAACATAACAACAATTTAAAAGTGGTTCATGACTGTTCAATATCTCTATCTACACCCAGGCCTGATTACCGTCACACCTGTTTTTATAAGGTACAAAGAAATTCAGGAACAAATGAGTAAAAATGATTGAGATCTGTCAGTCTGGAAAATGTTATAAAGCCATTTCTAAAGCTTTGGGACTCCAGCAAACCACAGTGAGAGACATTATCCACAAATGAAAAAACATGATACACCGGTGAACCATCACATGAGTAGACGGCCGACCAACATTACCCCAAGAGCACAGCGACTACTCATTCACAGAGATCACAAAAGACCCCACAACAACATCCAAAGAACTTCAGGCATCACTTGCCTCAATTTGAGTGCCAAGATAAAACCCACTGCTGAGCAAAAAGAACATTCTCAATTTTGCATGAAAACATTTTGATGATCCCCAAGACTTTTAGGAAAATACTGAAAAGACACAAGCTGAACTTTTTGGAAGGTGTGTTCATGCTCGAAAACTTATTTTCTGATTTACAACAGTTCTGCAAAGATGAGTTTGGGCCACAATTCCACCACAGCTGTAAAAGACTCATTGCAAATTATCACAAACACTTGATTTCAGTTGTTACGGCTAAGTGTAGCTCAACCAGTTATTAGGTTTAGGGGGCAATCACTTTTTTCACACAGGGCCATGTACGTTCTGGTATTTTTTTTTCTCCCTTAATAACAAAATCCTTTACTAGTGTTTACTTGTATTGTCTTTGACTAATATTTAAATTTGGTTAATGATCTGAAATATTTCAAATTAGGAAGGGGGCAAACAGTTTTTATGTACAATATATATATTTTTTTATTTTTTTTATTTAAAATTAGATTTTAGATCTTTAAACAAATTTATGTATATACAGTGTATAAATATATATATGTAATACATACAGTTATTGTATCGATACTGTTCAAAAGTATCTGACCCAAGTAAACACAGCACATTTAATTATTAGTCAGCTTTTTAACCATGTAAAGTCTATATGTACTTTATGTTTATGCACTACAAAATATTTTTCATATAAATACAGTGAAAAACATGTGAGCGGCTGTGCTTTTTAATTACTCTTGATATTCAAGAGTGGACATTCATTAATGCAGAATCAGTTTTGAATATTTGAAGAGTTAAAATAACTTTAATACATCTTCTAAACCAGGGGTAAAACAAAGCATAAATCACTGGATTGATTGTAGAGTTTATATAGAGAAGCAGCACTAAATTATAATAAGGTTCTGTTTCCATTGCATTGCTAATTAAACTATACAGAAAGTAAGGAAATAAACATGCCAAAAACACAGTTACTAAAATACTTAGCACTTTAGCTGCTTTTCTCTCTGAGTCCAAGTTCTTCGAGCCCTGAGCTTTACTGTCTCTGATGACATTAGCATGTCTCTTGGCAATAATAAAAACCAAAGC
>JBBIGC010051849.1:0-11370 GCA_037576955.1 Lepidarchus adonis | reverse complement strand
ATATCACATTTTTTATTTTCTAAATTCAGGTCCTGTTGTCCTCTACAGTGGACATGCTGGAAAATTAAAATAAAAAAGATATTAAAAATATAAATTGTAAGGTGTTTTTTAGTCCCAAATAGAGGAGATTACACAGAAAAAATAATTGTAAAACGTCTCTTATTGGTGCTCAGGTAAAGTGCAATTTTACAGAATAATAACAGGACTTCATTAACAAATAACAAATTAACAAATATATTAACTTCAACACTGGACACACACACACACACACACACACACATCGAGAGATAAAATCGCATTATGAAGCTGTTTGTCTCACATATTGAAGTGAAAATTTGATTTGAGGCCACGGATGATCTGCCTCCGAAAGCTCACTCACGTCATCCTCTGCTTTGGCCATCATCTTTCTAAACGCGTGCGGAATCAACGAGACATCAGATCAAGTCACGTAAACAAAATAATATTTTACATCTAATATGTATTACATTTTGTCAGTAACGGAGGAACGTCATCAAATGTAGCGAAGTAAAAGTAAAGTTTTTTTACTAAAAATGTCCTTGAGTAAGAGTAAAAATCTTTAAGTTTACTCTAAAAGTACTAGTTACCCCAAAAATTTACTCAAGTAAATGTAACGAAGTAAATGTAATTCATTAGCTACTACCCACCTCTGGCCTGGATTAGACCCCTTACTGTTGGTCATTCCTAGTTTTGTTTTCAACTAAAACTTTTAAAATAGGCCCATGACAACTTGGAAAGGCACGAGGAAGATCTAGAAGGTCCTGAAGGTTCCTCTCTATTTAACACACTTCAGCACTCCAATCAGCAAATCAAAACACAGGCTGCACTAGTCTTGATAGACAATGGAACCCTTATTTACTTTACTTCACCTTCTGTTTTCTCCATATGCCTGATTCACCTCTGATCTCCGCTATTAATTCTGACACTGTAAAGCTGGTGCTGAAATCATCTACTGAGATAATGAGGTTGTGGAGCACCTGTATCACCCAACCAAGACCAAGCATTCAGGGGGAGCAGGAAGTGAGCAAAGCAAAGCATTGCAAAAATATCCAAGGCTGGTACCTCATGGTCAGTGACCTCATGTCAAGCTTGCACAGCTGGTGCAATAGGAGGCGATATAAGCAGAGCGAGAAAAGTTGTGTTTTCCTTCCCGTCTGGAGCCTCAAGCTGGCAGCTCATTGGTTTCTTTGCCTTTGCTTGATGGCATGACTCACATCACAGGTCTGTTGGAGACAGAACAGACATTACATACAGGATCTGCACCATTAAACAGCCCTCACACCATTCCAGGAACCACATCCAGCAATGAACCATCTCCTGCTCCCAAACGAGGTTCTCCTTTCACTGCCAGTATGTGGGCTGTGTGGTTAGGTCATTCCCTTGTGAAGGATGCTCTGAAGTAATCAAAGCGGCAGGGTGATCGAATGTGTCTGCCCTCATATGCTTTAGCATGTGATTCCTCATCTGTAGCACATTTTATAACCTCCTTCACAGTTTGAAGGCCAAACTTTGATGGTCAGAAACAAAGGGTGGTTCTCATTCTCCCCATCAGCCAACATAACTGACCTCTCTCTCTCTCTCTCTCTCTCTCTCGCTCTCTCTCTCTCTCTCTCTCTCTCTCTCTCTCTCTCTCTCTCTCTAAGTGGATAGGGTGGTCATCCTTTCTCCCTGCATCACTCAATGTAAAACTAAGTGTCTGTTAGCTGCTGTGACAGAATTAGCAGTTAGGGATCTTCTCCAAGCGTGTTGAGCTGTCTGCTGAGTTAGTGGCAGTGTTGTTGTCACCTTCACGCTCTCAGTTTGCAGTATCCTGTGACTTGGGGAGATCTAGCTAATGTGATGTGGAAATGGACACAACTAAACTCCACTGACCATCTCCATGTGTGGCTCACCCCCCTTTATGGCCAAAGTGCTACTCACAGACCACAACAGGGGCTGTTGCTGCAAGTTACCGACTTGAACCTTTCAGTGAGTAGCCTCAAAGTAAGAACAGAATGTTCTACTGTGTTCTAACTCTCTACAGGACAGTAGAAGTTAATGTGAGCTGAGTGTTCCAGTGGAAACACGGTCATCAGAACCTTTTTTCCCAGTTTTTTCACACTTCAGCTCCAAGCATCACACATGCAACTGACAAATGTCCTTGCTGTTTGTGGTGCAGTGCTGCACAACAAATCCAGCAAAAAAGTCCAATGAATAAACAAAGCACTTTCACAACAGCAGACCCCAGCCTTCAGCAGGGCGCCAACAATTTATTCTGTTTCTTTAGTGATTTTGGGAGGATTTCTGAAAAAATTGTGCTTGAAGCACTGGTATCATTAACACTGCAGATGTTTTACAGTTAGGGTTAGACATGCATGTCACATTTTTTCCTTATGTACAATCTCTGTATATTAGAGCTTAGTTTATATCTGTATTTATTCCTGTACCTGGAAGTCACTTTGGACAAAAGCATCAGCCAATTAAAAATGTAAATGTATTTATTTTATTATATTGTATGGCTGAGTGTCCATTTATACACATGTATATACATATATTTATATTCATACATATATTTATAATTACAAATACTATATGGATATTATTTTATTTGTACTAAAATACTTATATACACATATATTGTTAACACTAATCTTATATTTATAAATATAAATCCATATCACGTACCCATGTTGTAGATTGTATATTATTGTATATTATATTTGTTCAGTATTCTTTTTATTGTATATTTACATTGTTGTTGTTTTCTTTTTTTACTGCTGTGCTTGAGAGACACCATCGACCGTAATAAAATCCTTGTATGAGTTTACTCACATACTTGGCCAATAAACACGATTCAGATTCAGATTCAGATTCAGAGTCTTCTGATTCTGGTCTATATTCTCACCGGCCTAAACCTGCTGAATCTGCTGTTTAGTCTCACAGGCTTGGTTCTAGAGTTTTAGTGTGGAACGCTGGAGTATTTGCAAAAAAGAAAAAAAATAGTAACTCTTGAAAACTTATGGTTTGTCATCATAATCTAAGGTCGACCAGATGAGGATGGGTTACCTTTCTGAGTATTGGTTCCTCCCAAGGTCAGAGAGTTTATCATTCACTCACTACAGGCCTAGACTCTGTAAAGCTGCTCTGTGTAAAAAGCACTATAATATTAAAATTGGCCTGAACTGAGCTGAATTAACCTGGAGAGAAGAAATAAAAAAAAATATGATTCAAATAGAAATGTTCCTGAATTGTTATTTGAATCTGCCTGTTAAAATTCTGAAATATTTTCCAGACTCTGATTAACCAAGAGTCTCAGTCCTTGGCATCCTGGAGCAGAACACACTAATTATACACATTTATTTACACAAAGTGAACAGATCAATCAAATATCCAAATCAGTCATGTTGTCAACTTTATGGCTTATTTGAAATTAGAGTGAAAGTCTTGTTTGTTGATTTTTCGGGCTAGACTAGTGAATTAATTTAGCCATTAAATCACTGCACTTTCTCGGGGGAAAACATCCTGCTGCAATCAACAGTCCACGTGTGTAAAATTGCTCTAATGGTCCAAATAAACATCTCTCACCCTGATGCATAAAGGAAAGTCAGTACAAACTTTTGGGCGGAGTAGCATTTTTATGTTTCTATGTCATGGATTATTAATCGAGACTCCAATTCCTTCAGACAGATAACCTAAGTAAGTAGCTTGAACGTGCATTGGTTTCCAGGGCCGAAACCTGGTGGTACTCCTGTTATTCAAACAAGTGTTTGTGGTTGTAGTGGTAGCATGTCATTTTCAAGAATTTAAAAAATATTTTTCAAATTTTCAAGATTTTGGAAAAATTAAAAGCTGCTGTTTAATAGAAAATCCATTTTTATTTCTCTAATAAAGGTGGTATTAATTATAATATAGTGAAGACTTTATGTATTGTATGTGTAAAGCCCACTCCTAACATCCATTCTTCCATTTTCTGAGCTGCTTATCCTATTCAGGGTTGGGGGTTGGCGAAGGGTAAAAGATGGAGAAACACCTTGGACAAGTCCATTCACTCACTGAAAACAATTTGCTACAGCAACGTTCCTACAGGGGATGCTGTCCAGAATGCTGCAAAGAAATATCACTGTACGTGAAAATAAAACATTAAAGTCACAAAACAATAAACAATATAAAATGAGTGTATTAGAAAGAAAAGTGGCATAAAAAGTACATTAAATAGAACTGGCACTATGATCTTGTGGTAGGGTAGATAAATGTATTACCAAAATAAATGTCTATTATGTACATGTTAAAAGGGATCAAAACATCAATAAACAAGTAAATACTAATACTTGGTGTCACTGTATCAATATAAGTATCACAGTACTACACTGTATTGACTTTCTTTTCTTTCTCCACTGCAATAAATACACCATTGGCCTGAATGAACATGTCTTACGTTTGCTTTTAAATAAGAAACAGCAGTTCACACTCACTGATATACTTAGGTAAAAGTAAAAGTACTCAGAACTGAGTAAACGTTAGAGCTTGAGAGACTGTGGGTGAAATGAGTGGGGCCATGAAGTCATTATGCATTTCATTCACTTAGTGAGAGCTATCAACTTATCCTTCTATACATTCACCTGAGCCGCTTAATTGGTCCAAAAGAGTAGATGCAGTTTCCTACTGTGTCTTTTGGCACAGGTCACTGGCAGTTGTGCCAGATGCGAAAGGAAAGCCACATTGCAGTTGCCAGTGCAGGTGACTTTTGCAGGGAGCGCTTTTATGCGTCTTTATTTTGACATTCTTTCCACTTCTGCTAACATGTTCCCTGCCACTGAAGGCCAGAGAAAACCTAACATCGCCTGACTGTATTTGTTTAAATTCTCTTTTAAAACTGGACAATTGACTGCAGTGAGCATGGGGGCTTAAAGAGTGGTGCCGAGCCCTGAACCTTCTTGTTAATGGCTGAGCTGGGCCTGCTGGCTGCCCCACAGCTCTTGTTTCTTTGTCTTACTCAGGACAGAGGCAGACTTTGCTGTGGGACAAAAGGGACATATCTCAGCAACATGATGTCTGAGATGGGAGCAGTTGGTGCAGCTGCAACTGGCATGGTTGTGGTGAGTTCTGAGATGCTGTGTGCTGTTTTCACAAGTGAACTCACCAACATACCCATCTGTAAGGCCACCAGACCTGGAAGGAAAGGTCTGATTCCAGTGAGAAAGACAGAAACCTCAGACACCGGAATAACACTGCATCCTCACCAGCATTAATGCGTATTGGTCCAAAAGGGTTCTTCAAAATAGGTCTTAATACTATACAAAAAAGGAAGTACACCCCTCCCATTTTTGTAAATATATCTTTTCATGGAACAACACTTTGATACAATGTAATGTAGTCAGGGTACAGTTTGTATAACAGTCTACATTTTAAAATAACTCAACACACAGCAATTAATGTCTAAACCACTGACAGCTAAAGTGAGTACCAACTAAGTGAAAATGTCTAAATTGTGCCCAAAGTGTTGATATTTTGTGTGGCTACCATTATCTTCCAGCACTGCCTTAACTCTCTAGGGCATGGAGTTCACTAGAGCTTGGCAGGTTGCCACTGGAATCCTCATCCACTCCTACATGATGACATCACTGATTTGGTGGATGTTAGAGACCTGGTGCTCCTCCACCTTCTATTTCAAGGTGCCCCACAGATGTTCAGTTGGGTTTAGGTCTGAAGACATGCTTGGCCAGTCCAACACCCTTACCCTCAGTTTCTCTAGCGAGGCCATGGTCATTGTGGAGGTGTGTTTGTGGTCGTTATTGTGTTGGAATTCAGTTTTATGGTTTATGTCATTTTGCACAAGGATATACCACATATACACAGACTAAGAACCCAAGTGCTGACATGTTGGAGATGTTGTGACCCAGTCATCTAGTCATCCCATTCTAGCCCATTTTAACACATCAACTTCTGTTCTGACTGTTCACTTGCTGCCAACCTCTGACAGGTGTCATTGTAAAGAAATAACTAGACAGTCAGTGTTCTTAACGTCACCTGGCAGTGGTCTTAATTTTATGGCTGATCAGTGTGAATGCATGTATGTAAATAAAATGCTCTGACAGGGTAAATTATAAATCTATGTTTATTGTTAATTCCTAAGTTAATAATGTGTGAAATATTTTTGGCCTGCTTCAGTTCTGTGTTTTCATTCCAACTGCAGAGAGCCTCTGGAATTTTAACTACGTTCCTCCTAGCTGTGCTCATAGTTAGGAATGTCGTCTGCAGCTGAGGCTTCTTCATGGCCTGCTCCTTTCATATGTGGGGCCATGGAAGGAGGAAAGTGGTCAGTGCGCAACAGAAGGGGGATCAGCTGAGGGGTGATCTCTGACTCTAAACTTAGCTGCAACACGCAATCTGAAGTCATCCCACACGCACATCCAGGAGGTACAGATGGATCCATTGTGAGGTGCAGATTTTTATGATGTGGTCACTGTAAAATCTATGAAGCTGTCCAGCTTCTTCTCACAGCTGGACCTTTTTTATGACCATCCACATTGAGCACTATATTCTCAAAGAAAAAGCAAAGTGCAGCAATGCTGACTAATGGAGAGTTGCTGTGTATAAAGTGCTGTGATATCTGTTTCATGACTTGTAAATGGTTTTAAAAAATTAGAAATTAATGTATGATATTTTTACATGATTCTGTCAATTACTGACATTTATGGTCCAAAAGGTAGGTCTAATAGTCATTATCAGAGGTGGACAATAATGAAGTACATTTTCTTGAGTACTGTACTTAAGTACAGTTTTTTAGTATCTGTACTTCACTTCAGTAGTCTTTTTTTGGAAACTACATTTGAAAGACAAAAGGTTCTCATTATTCATTACTTTCAGAGTAGCTTCAGAGAACAAGTTGATTACAGAGCCCTGCACATAAAAAACGAGTGAACCACGAACCACCGAATACACTACAGTACAGGAAGTGTGCATATCATTAAAAAAGGGTGTTAGGCAATCATCCATCCCCACTGTGGCATTTTGGCAGTTGATTGACATATAGTACAGCCAGTTTGAGGCCGTTTGTAACAAATGTCACCGCGCATTCTCTGTCAATCACACAAGCTACTGCAAAACTCCAACAAGTCACCTAGTTAGCGGCTTCCAATTTATTTCTCCTGAAGAAAGGGTTTAAAAATGAGTGAGGGAACTGGACCAAGTATGAAACCAACATCAGACTGTTCATTAAAAAATTTAAATTAAAAAATTAAGTTAAGAGCTAAGAAACAGAATGGAAATATTTTTGCCAATCTGTGTGATCTGACATGATGACTTTTTTCAAAGGTTTTCTTTTCAATAGCTGAATTGTTTTTCTATTGTTGGGAAATTGCATCCTCCGCCAAATCGATACGACTCCGAACAGTCGGCTGCAGAAAGGCCAAATTAGAGATTTTGAGCACAAGCCACCTGTGTTCATCTATCAGCCTGAGACCTAGTTCAGCTGGCAGGGCCTAAGCCAAGTGCTCTCGCTCTCCAAGACAAAGCGTGACAAATGATGCATGAATCGCTGCACGCTGACGCTACTTTTTGTGCACTATGTGGAGGTTTGGTCCATTAAACTACTTTTTGCTGTACTCCCGTGTTTTCCTGTCCCTCAGTAGGCCATTACAGCATTCCCGAGGCACCGCCAATAATGACAAATTTGTGGTATTTGTCAATCAGATAACGTGGATTAGCTTATTTTGGTGAGTCAGAGCCACAGGCGTGGACAGTTAATGGAGTGTTATTGCTGGGGTCATGTCACACACAGCATATTTTGCTTAAGCCATTTTCACCATGTAGTCATACCTTATGGGGTGAACCCTGCAACACCTTCCATCCACTTAGAGGCAGTTCTAATAGACCTCACTTCCTCCCATCCTTTCTCATCATCACCTCCACCAGTCAAAGAACTTCACATTTTATCAGACAGAAGAACTATGAGAGACACAATGAGCCTAATTTTTCATTTACTGTATGTAGCTGAGAGGGACTTTTCAGTACAGACTGGGAAAACTATTGCATTACTAAAACAGTAAAACCCAAACCAAGCTCTAATTCAGCAGAGCCAACATTTATAGGGCCTTGATTCAAAAATTGCATTATTTAGAACAAATTGATAACAGCAGACTAACTTGGCAATGCACCCTCACTCTGAAAAATCATCTGGAATACATGAGCAGTTCCTACTAGTCGGCCAGGGGTGTGTGCTCTAATGGGATCATCTTCAAGCATGCAGAGTGTGTGCCAGCTTACTGTGTTGTTTCATAAATAACCCATATGTCATCCCAGCATTATTTACTCATATCAAGGGCGCTCACATCAAACCAATGGACACTCATCCACGTGGGATTTAGGTTCTCATGAATCATTTCAACATTGCTGAATTACTTTTATTGTTTTTGTTGTTTTTCATTTATGCCCAATAAGGAGTAGGTCCTCCTCTGTCTATGGCGCACTGTGTGTTCTGACCCCTTTCTATCAGAGCCAGCATAAACATTTTGTACAGGAGCTCCTCTTTGGAATTGGACCAGACTCTCTATGTGCATTAGTAAGCCTTGGGTGCCCATAACCCAGTCAATGATTCACCAGTTATCCTTCCTTGGATCACTTTTGGTAGGAACTAACTACTGCAAGACCTGGAACACTCCACCTGCTGTTATGGAGATGTTATAGTCATTACTGTAAAGCCCTTGTCAAAGTGGCTCGGATCCATGCACTCCTGCTTCTAGTACATCAGGTTCAAGAACTGACTGTTCACTTGCTGCCTAAGATTTACGACCCCCTTGCAGGTGCCATTGAAATGAACTATTATTCACTTCACTTGTCAGTTGTGATAATGTTATGGCTGATCATATTATATCATATATGTATATTAATGCAGGGCCAGACTGATAGGGTCTATAACAGCAGGTTCTCCAGTGTAAAGTGTGTGCTAGCTTTAAACATACGAACATGGGGGGAAAAATCCAGCAACTTCATAACTGCATCAGGATGGGGTGACTGATATTTGTCCCAAATGTATGAAGATATTTTATGTAAGTTTCAATACTATCCTATGAACTTCAGGTGATAGAACATCTCAATGTCACCCATTGGCACTTCTTACTTGTTGCAATATTGTCTTGCTATTGTTGCAACAGGTGGCAACCAAGATTGTAAACATCTGCTATGTAACTGGATCTGTTTTTGACTCTACTGACTCTAAAAGATGGTGGCACTTGATGTAACCACAGTCTCTCAATTTATACATTTGATCTCTTGCCAGTATGAGCGTATTTTGCTGAAACATACATTTGCAATCAATGATCTCATCAGCTCTGGGTGGCTCTTGCTTGTACGCCGACTGTCAAAAGTACAGTGGGGCAAAAAAGTATTTGGCAGCCACCTATTCTGCAAGTTGTCCCAACCAGGAAATGTTTGACCAGCCAAGGTTATATTACAAAGTATTGAGGTGAACTTTTGTTATTGACCAAATACTTATTTTCTGCACCATTATACAAATAAATTATTTAAAAATCATACAATGTGATTTCATGGATTTGATTTTTACATTCTGTTTTTCACAGTTGAAGTGAACCTATGATGAACATTACAAACCACAAGTCAGTTCTACCCAAATTCCACCAGAACATTGACTTTGCAACACAAGGGGACAGCACGCTAGACCTTGTTTACACAAACATCCAGCATGCATACAAGGCTGCCCCCCCCCACACACACACCTTGAAAAATCCAACCACATTTCTATACTTCTCATACCCCAGTCTACAAACCCATCAACAAGCAGCTCAGACCAGCCATCAGAGAGGTGAGAACGTGGCCCCAGGGGGCCATATCTGACTGTTTTGACTGCACAGACTGGGAGTTGTTTAGAGAAGCAGCCACGTACAAACACTCACTGGACTTGGCGGAGTGCACAACCTCAATGACCTGCTACATTAACAAGTGCGTTGAGGATGTTACCGCCACAAACCCTAATTCTTTGCAAAGCTAAGCAACCTAGTGAAGATCAGGGACTCTGCCTTCAAGTCCAAAGACAGAGAGGCTTACACTACAGCCAGAGCCAACCTGTCACGGGCCATCAAAGAGGCAAAGCGAGCTTCCGCAGAGAAGAAGAGAAGATCAACAATCATTTCACAAGTTCAACGGACACAAGGTGCATGTGGCATCAAATCCAGACCATCACAGGCAACAAGCCAACATGTCAGGCCTGTAGCAGTGAACCCTCCCTGCCAGATGAACTGAACAATATCTTTGCACAAATTGAGGCAGTGGCCAAGGAACCACAGATGAAAGCGACTCCCTCCACCAATGACCAGGTTCTCTGTCTTTCTGCAGCCAACATCAAAACGACTATTCGGAGTGAACCCGCGGAAAGCAGCAGGACCTGACTCCAGGAATACGCTGATCAGCTGGCAGGCGTCTTCACAGATAGCTTCAATGCATCGCTGAGCTCAGCTGTGGTACCTGCATGTCTCAAAACCACCCAAATCATCCCTGAGCCAAAGAAGTCTCCTGTGTCCTGCCTCAATGACTACTGGCCCATAGAGCTTACACTCATCATCATGAAGTGCTTTGAGAGGCTGGTACTGAGGCACATGAAAACTCTACTTCCACAAACACTTGACCCACTACAGATTGCTTACCACGCAGTCCAGCCTCCCCCTGTGTGGGGAGAGGACGCTGGCGTGTTGTGTTCGCCGCTTCTCCGGCAGATGTGATTTAAATTTAGTTGATTTAGAACAGCTACAGCAAAGAACAGTCTCCATGTGCTTCTTGACTCTGTCCCGGAACATTTCTGTGGCTTTTGAATGCTGTTTATGTTTTTATGTGGTTCTACGGTGGGATTACCTTCTCCCCCCTCCCATCCTTACATCATTCTTCCGAGGGACCATCCAGAGTGTACTTTGCTGCTACATCACTGTCTGGTTTGGGAACTGCACCATCACTGAGCAGAAGATCCTGCAACGGATAGTGAGGACAGCAGAGAAAAGCATTGGGGTCCCTCTCCTTTCCATCTCCAGAAATACATCATCCGTTGGGGAAACAGCATCATGAAGGACACTTCCCATCCCTCACATGCACTGCTCTCCCTCCTTCCCTCTGGCAGACGGTTCCGCAGCATCAGAAACGCAACTGCCAGACACTGCAAAAGCTTTTTCTTCACAAGCTGTCAGAGTCATGAACTCACTGCCACCACCCAAGGACTGCTAAACCCAAACACACACACACACACACACACACACACACACACGCACGCACACACACACACACACACACACACACACACACCAAAAGACTCTCATACAGTATCTTAACTTGCACTCCCACACCTGTTTTACACCGTCATATTGTCTTGGG
>JBBIGC010051839.1:0-11370 GCA_037576955.1 Lepidarchus adonis | reverse complement strand
AACATTTGCTTTATTTATTTATTGTGTGTGATTTTTGCTGCTGTAACATGTGAAATTTCCCACTTGTGGGACAATAATAATGTCAGTTGTAAAAAGCGCTTTATAAATAAAATTGACTTGACTTGACTTGACAATAAAGGATTATCTTATCAACCCCCATGGCCTGTGTGCATGCTCACCACACAAGACACAATTGCTAAATAAAAAGCATGTTGAGGCACATTTAAAGTTGGCTAACCAACATTTAGTCACGCCTGTGAAATACTGTGAGAATATAGTCTGGTCAGATCTGGTTTAATCTAAAAAAAGTAGGGACAGGATAAATTCATTAGGCTAATTGGCAACAAGTCAGGAACATGATTTGGGTATAAAATTAATAATAAAGAGAGTCTCTCAAATAAAAATTGGCAGAGGTTCACCAGGGTCTACTGTGTCTACAAATTGTGGAACAATTTCAGAATAATGTTCCACAACATAAAACTGGAAGAATGAAGACTGAATATTTTATAATATACATTACATAATATCATCAAGAGATTCAGAGAATCTGGAGAATTCAAGGGGCAATACTGAAAATCAATACGGGGTGTTTGTGATCTTTGGGACTCAGATGGCACTGGACTGAATATATGATGTATATTATTATATATATTATATATATTATTATTAGAATATAATATATTCTCTCATGGAAATCACTGCATGGGCTCATGGTATTCCAGATATAATTGGCTATAAACAATACACAAATGCAGGTTAAAGCGCTATTGTGCAAAGAAGAAGCGATATGTGAACATGATCGAGAAACACTGGTCTTTTCTGGGCCAAACCTCAAAATGTTTTTTGGCAAAGTCTTGTTATCAGCACTCAGTTCAAAAGCCTGTATTTCTGGTGGTATGTGGGTTCATTAGTGCCTAAATACAGTAGATTATATTAGGGTTGCGCACTTGCACATCTGAAGGCACAATCAATGCTTAAAGGTAAATACAGGTTTTTTGCCAACATATTTTTCAGGGAAGGCCTTGCACCTTTCCACAAGACATCGCCAAACCACATACAGCATCTATTTCAACAGCAAGGTTTAATCTTAGAAGTGTCCAAGTGCTGAACTGGTCTGCCTGCAGTCCAGATTATTCACCAACATGAATATGACAAAGAAGACCCAGGACTCTTTAGCAGCTAGACTCCTATCAGACAAGAATAAAACAATATATGGATGATATTAACACCACTCGCAGGTAAAGTGAATAACATAACTTTGATTATCAAGGGGTATTTAGTTTCACCTGTCAGAGGGATGGAATACATTAAGCAGCAAGTCAGTCAGATCTTGAAGGTGATGTGGTGTAAGCAAGAAAATTGGACATGAAGAAAGACCTGAGCCACTTTAACAAGGCTCTTATTTTAATGGCCAGAGTTAAAGCATGTATAAAGTAGCAAGTCTGATGGAGTGTTCCAGATATGCAGTAAGTATTCATGTCCTACACTGGACATCCAGAAAAAAATATTTAGTTGAAGAGTCTTATAAATAAAGCTTTGATTACAGTACACAAACTGCAATGTCACATTAATTTCTAGTCAGCATTGCATACATTTTTCATCAGGATCTTGTAGAGATAATGGGAAGGTTGGATATCTGTGCAAATTCTTCTTATTTACAAGATATGCAGAGTTATTTTCTTAAGGCTACACAACTGTTTAGTCCCAATCCCTTAAGATCCCTTTGCATTGTGCACGTGGAAATGCTTTCACCATTGAAAATAGCCAGGAGTTCTGCTGTTATTTTACAATCTGATTTAATCAAATGTTTAAGCGATCACCGATCACAGTTATTGAAGATTTTTTCTGGCCACTATCCTTCTAGTTTTTAATAATGCGTTGGACAGTTCTTAACCCAATTTTAGTAGTTTCAACAATCTCCTTAGTTGTTTTTCTTTGCTTAATGCAAGCCAATAATTTGGCCCTTCTGAACCAGATTAACATGTTTTCCATGACCACAGGATGTGCCTTCTGACATGGTTGTTTAAGTAAAGAGAAGTTACACACTGCATCAGTTAGGGTTAAATAACTTGCTACCAGCTGAAACATAATCATCCATGCAGTAATTATCCAATGGGAAGCTCTTACCCATTGCTTTGTTAAATCAATGTGGTGACTTTTGTGGCAGTGTATATAGTTATATACTAGGGATGTCCTAATTGTTTTTTGCCCCCAAGTCCAATACAAGTAATTTATTATTGAGTATCTGCCAATACCAAGTTCCAATCTGATTTTTGTATTTTTCTAGATAACAGTTTCACTCTTGAAGTACATTATAGCTTTTAAATGTATATGCTTGATAGGCAAATAAATAAAAAAATTTGTTCACCACTTGCCTGGTTGTTGAAAAACACATATATGACAGGGTTGATAACGGTGCTGCTCTTGGCCAACACTGAGGGCACCATGCTGGTTACAGGTGTGATCAGACCATGTTTGCCAAAGGTGGCCATCAGGGAAACCACTCCATAGGGCATCCAGCACAGCAGGTAGCAGGACACCATAGTGAGAACCATGAGTAGAATGTGTTTTTCCCGTCTTTGTGCTGACAACAGATTGATCTTAGTTACCTGTGCAGAAACAGCAATACATGAGCAGATATGAGTGGGGGAAAAATATTTTATTTAAAAGTAAATGCTTTAAAAATACTCTGAATACTCACAGCTTATTTATACAATTTTGTAATACAGACAATAAAACAATACACAAATCTTTTCGTTTTTAATAACAGGCCAAATATTTTGGACTGTAAAAGGGTGCATTTAAAAAAACAACAACTTTGATTTAGCTAATTGGCACACAGATCAATGTAATTTTTGTAATTGTGTACCCCAACATTGCAGAGATATAAGGCTGCAACAGATTTCTGATAAAAAAGATCATGAAAATATTAGAAACCAAAAAACCCATTGACATAACCAGCAAATGTACCAATTTTATGAAACCACATACTTCCTCTGGGAAGCTACATTTTCTGAAACTAAATGCTAACTCACTACCACTAGCAGGAAACCAGCTCTGCACATCAGATTCATTAGATATTTATAATATACAGTACAGTTTTCTGCTGTTCCATATTGATAACTAGCTTTTGCTGTTACATTTTACTATGGAGACAAATAAGAGCAAGGAGGCTAACAGGCCTGTTCTGAGGTGTAGGAGAATGTTTTAGCATACACTATGAGAAACCAATTTGTTGTTTATAACAGTTTTTAAAACCTTGACTAAACGTGTCGTATTTTTAAATTGTGTTGCACAAAAATAAAGAGATTTATATTGTCATTGTTCCATAAGAAATTATATTTGTTCCATTGTTCCATCATGAAGAAGACTAGTATTCTGTTAGATATTAAATGTTATGTTTTAATATTAATTTCTGAACATGATTTTAAATTGTTGCAGATATCTAAAAAGGTTTAATATTTTGCTCTGGGTATATCATGCAGAATGTGTCTACACTCTGCTTTGACTGATATAAATAGAATGCTGATTTAGACTCACTTTGGAGTTACTAGTTATATCATCACCATTTCCATTAATAACTTTGATGTCAGATTGAATGTGCCACCTGTCTTGGAAGGAGACAAATTGTACCTTGACATGTCAGCCAGTGTGAAGGCTGTAATAGAACAGCATGTCTATGAGCTATGCTGGGATTAGAGATGGTTTGCATTATATGTCAGTGTTGTGACTTCTCTGACCCCGTGTTTATTTCCTGATGTCAAGCCCTTATTGCCCCTGATATTTTTGACACACAGATCTGAAAGACTCCTGTGTCATAGTCTGTGAGCTTACATTCAGCACTAATGACAGCTGGTCAGATTCTGCCCATGCTGTTATCCCTCATCTTTTTTCATGCTCTATTAGCATTAGTCTGGATGACTAGGATCACACTGAATAAGACTCTCACATCCATATAATGACCATGCCTCTGTAGAGAAGCCTTCAGTCAAAAAAGGCCTATGAGATTTGGACAACTTACCACATGATTGCAGTGCAAAGCAAAGTTCTTTCAGTGGAAATGTCAGTTTTTTTCACAGACATGCCTACTGTCTGCAGTTTCATTATCTGCATCATCTCTGTCATTCCTCACAACTTTTTCATTAAATATATTAATGAATGTAATTACTAGTCTTCAGACATGTCATCCACAGACTTCCACAGCTTTGTTTGCCTGTAATTTGCCTTGCCATTCACATTTGTGATCTGTGCCCATGGCTGTGTTTCTAATAAAAGACCCATGGCTGCGGTCACTCATGCTGATAATGGATATGGCTCTGTCCATTAATGGAGTGTGCGGTGTGATTCTGGTAGGCACTTGCTGCAAATCCAGGAAGAATTAAGGGTGTTATATAATGGCTCATCACCAGTAGTAACAAGCCTGTTCTGTCTTTCTAAAAAATAACTATTTGGGTGATTCATTCATGAAATAACACCAGAGCTGCAAGCATGTCTGGCTCATCATCAATCAGAAAACCTAATTACATATTCCTTCACTAAGTCTTTTGTTTACATAAGACCCCAAGGCAGGGATGAGTCACTAATCTGGCGGACCCTGAACACCAGCTAACCTTTTTCTTGTCTGTCAGGTGGAAAAGCAGCTGCAAATGGTTGGTGTATATATATCGGTATAGTCAAATAGGGAGTGTGGTAATCTTTTTATATCAAAACACACAGATAGAATACTAAGCTCTGCTACAACATCTGTGGGTAAGGACCACTCATTAGCTCAAAGAGAAATGGACAGAGAAAGAGAAATAAACAAAGTGAAAAGAATTTTGTACAGTGCTGAAGATATGGTGTGAGCCCCCACTGCACCTGTGTCTCCCACAGTTCTCAGAATATTACTGTCATGATTGGATCGCTAACAATATTATTTTTTTTAAGTATAAGCTTATTACATACATATCCGAATTGTGTCTCTGGATTCTAAAGAGAGCATTGGATCTTTAGAAAATGAGTCATTCTCCTGATCTGTTGGATCTTGCTAGTATGACACTAGAAGATCAGCCAGGAACTTACTGGAGGCCATTGCTGTTATTCTTTTCATACATCAGTAGACTTATTCAAAGTAGGGCTTAATTGTATGCTTGTCAGCCTTGTGTGATGGAAAGGTCTGTTAATCCATACACTTAACTTAATGTCTGAAAAGTGCAAAAATAAACTACTGTTCAGCAGGTGGAGGTGTGTTCAATATGCAGAGAACTTATTACATGATGTAAAAATAAACATCTTGCTAATGAAAAAACTAATTACATATTACTTTCTATAAAAAACACAAGCTCCTGGAAATTCTTTAGACTAAATATTAGAAGTGTTTCAGCAGGTCCATTTTTTTAGCACCTCTAAAACGTCAAACCGTGTTCCCATATACAGTTTGACAAGTGCTAGTTTATGTTGCTTGTGTTAGCAGTTGTATTCAGTTGAATCGTGATTTTAATGTGTGCTGATGGCGATGGGCTGTGCCTATCCTAGACGTGATGAGTAATCGAGCTGATGACCTGGGTGAGCCAGCCAGCCGCCATTAGTCTGGACACACCAGGGCAAAGGTGTAGTGCGAACTCTGCCTGCAGCGTTTGCCGTGTCCCGTTTGCTGTACTAAGCCCTTGGTATAAGTGTCTATCTTTATCCATCAACAGATTTCCACTCTGGAAACCCGTTACAGCGTTATATGCCATTACAATATTTTCCGAAATGTCAACACTAAATAGGCTTAACGAAAAGCTACATTATAAGTCAAGCTTGACTATAAAACCTCAGTTACTTATTATATAATTGTGTCCGTAATATGGGCCACATAAAACACAATAAAGCTTTCAAAAAGGCAAACACTCATCTAAATATATAACCACAGATCACACTGTGCTATATATAAAATTATTTTGACTCGGCAACCACAGTCTGCTGTTCCTACACTGCTTGGTGGAAAATTTGTTTTCTGTAATGTTTATTGTTTTTTTAAACAAACTGTTAAACAAACATCTTTATATTTATCATGCTGTATATTTTGTCACAGATAACATTGCCACCATGTTCTTTGCAACACACAGTGATGAAGTCATTGCCATTCATTTCATGAGTTATTACTTTAATTGGAGCAGAACAACCTTCTTACAGGGTGTAATAAAAACACAGCCTAATCTAAAGTCACTTGTGTCAAACCTGAAATGGTATCTTTTACTCACCCTCTTGATGATGAGTAGGATTTTGCCATAACAGTAGACCATGAGCAGCAATGGCAGGAGAAAGCAGAAGATGAACAGGCACACCACATATGAGACACTGCTGGCTGAGCGCTTGTGCCATTGCACAGAGCAAGTTGTTCCCGGACCTTCAGGCCCATAGCTGCTCCAGCCCAGGAACGGAGGCAAGGCCCACACCAATGAGTAGAGCCAGCAACCTGCTACACACACCCAGGCTTTACGGAAATCTGTTGTGTCCGGGGTGGTGGCTCGCAGCACAGCCACATAGCGTTCATATGAGAGGACAGACAGAGAGACTAAAGATACAATCCCTGAGGAGCAGATGGAAAACAGGTAAAAATATGGCAGTCTTATTAGAGCTTGAGCAGAGCCATACCATGTCAATATCCCTGTAAAGGGAACACAAAATAGCATCAATTTTTTTTAGCTCTGTCATACTGCCTGTTAAGACAGTGTGAAAGATTCATAGTAATTAGGACCTTGCCCTTGTAATAGGACGGTTGCAGGTTTAGGTCCCAGCTCAGGCACTGCTGGGGTACCCTCGATCATGGTTGATAACTGCTCCATGTGTGGATGGGTTAAACGCATTTCCTTCTGATCTTTTTTCTGTTCTCAGAAAATGTTGTTGGCTTATGCACAACCTAGGATGCGACCCCTGTACCAGTGTAACATACACTACCATGTCTGTGTCACAGCTGTCCCAAAGCTTGAGACTGATCCACGAACCAAATAATATCTGTACAGCAGGGGTCCTGTGGGACCTGTGTTCCCTGTGTTCCCTTTCACTAGATGGATGGGGTATATAAGATAAGATAAGATAAGCCAAGCTTTTATTTGCCAGTACACTTTTTACATGCACCGAAATTGGACCTCTCAGACCATACATATACAAACATACATTCGGGAATAGACAGGTCAATTCGAGGGGTGGCGTGGAAGATGAGGAAGAGGACAACATTAGGAAAGGGGAGGGAGAAAAAAAGAATGCTTTACTTTCTTTCACATTGTCTCATAAGCACATAAAACACATACATAGTTACATGATGACAATGTGCAGATAATGCAGTGACAGATGTACTACAGCCAGTAATCATAAGCCTATAACATCTAAGTTAAAAGATCAGTGAGAGTAGGTATTCTGTAGTTATAGCTAGTGTAATATACTGAGAACTACTTACCGGGCAGGTCATACAATTTTTACATCTGGCATTGATTTATCACTTCCTACTCTCACTGACCCCTGCTGTACATGTATGACACAACAGGCATAAATTTTGATTTAGTCCCATCACCTATTTTTCAGATTTTGGAAATATTGCATGTATAATATGTCTTCACTTTTAAAAAGTCTAAACATGATCTTAATCTACTGCTCGGAAATCTCTTATTGACTGTAATAGGAAAAATGTGTCATCACAGTCGGGGCTCATATGAGTATTAGCAGTCAATTATCTTATTTAGCAAAATATTCAAGTGCTTAAATATGTGAAATTAACAACTTTAACAATATTCAACCTCAAGTCATGATTTGTGGTATAGATAGGGTTTTAGCTGTGGATATTTTGGTACATTTTGACTTATATGGTCTTCACTTATGACAGTTTACTTTTCCACAGTCAAAAGTGAAAATAATAGTTTTGATCATAAAACATATTACATAAGGTATTCCATCACTTTCCCTCAGTCCTTGTCCAGAAATCCTTTGAGACATGTAAGTAATCCGAGTTTACTGTAGAATGTTTTTCACTTATGCATTTCCTATTTTAAAAATCAGCCATGGGGGAGATAGTAGGATGACAATGAGATCCCACTAGAGCAATTAGCTCTATAATCAAATGTCAAAAGATGCAGGGGGAACATGCTTTTAAATGAGGCCTAATAACAGCTTGGGGTTCGTTTGGATAATTTAGGCAAACAGTTGGTGGAGTGATTAAACCACTCATAAGCAATTGTCAGTGACCCCAGATTTCATATAAAAAAATGATGTAAAATAAGTTGCATTTATTATCAGACCCTCCAATGCTGATGATGTTTGAGTATTACTGATGAGTGCTTGAGAACAGGAGATATGTGGAGATGGTTAGAATCTACATTAAATTACTGTTAACATATCCCACTGAGATACACAAAAACACCACACTGAGGCACTCTAGTAGTAGCTTCCTATTTTAAACATAGAATTTGCAAGCGGCAGCAACAATTAATATTAGGAGTGTCCAGCACTAGAAATTGACCGCTATGCAGTTTTAGCTACTGACAATCCAGCTATTATGGGGCATTTTAACAATCGAGTCAGCTGAGCTGGTGTAGGAGCTAAACACAACAGTCTTTATTACACTTACTACAACTATAATACTTGAGGCAAATATTTCAGATTTTTTAGTATGCATAATTCAATATTTAAAATGAAAACAGAATAATTCAGAGCTTTTTATGTGAAATGTTCTGTTGTAGAAAAGGGTTCAGACATTGCACTAGTGATAGAAATAAGAAGTGACAAGGTCTGTGTAACAAATTATTATTAACTATCCATAAGACCAATGACTCTACATTCATCTTCATCTGACCTTTGATTATATTATGTTGATCATGATAACATAGTGGTAAATTTGTCAGGATACAGTGTTACATATTTTAATGTATTCATGACCATTTTATTTGAGGTAGCTTTAAGTGAAGTTCAGTGACCTCTTTTCCATTGTAAACACATGAGCAGAACGTTTCTCTGGATGGGTGTTAATGTCATATCAAACCAATTAGAATGTCTTTGTTTGTGTCCAAATAACTTTTGCAAACATTCAGAAAACCACTGCAACACCCCTGCAAAGACAAACATGAGTTCTATAGAGTAATTTGTTAGACTAACAGTAAAAACAAAGTATTTAAAGTATATAGTCCTGGCTGATGTTCCATTAATTCACTATTTGTATTTACTGGGGTTATTTATGTGGCTATTTGCTTTCTCTGTTTGATTGGTTTTTGTTTAGCATTTTACAGCGTGGTTAGCATTAACATGCAGTTACAGTTACAGTAAATCAGGATGCATACGGATGGCGCCACATAATTGGCTTATAAACGTGTCACGTGTGCCAGTACGAACAAAAGCAGGTTAAGCTGCGTAACTAGTATCTTACATTTAAAGTAAATAATCAAACACGTAATATATGGTTGTCTTTAACTTCAGGTGATACACTGACAGAATGTAGCGCAATATTTGTTTTTATGTTAACTTAAAAACTTAAATTATATGATGTAAGCCTAAAAGACACTATTACAATATTAAAACCTTTTATTTTTTACAACGTGGCTAATACAAAAATAATAAATAGAAAGTTTTTCGCGTGAGCACATACGAGCGGTGCTGAACGCGGATACTTACCGAACAAGGAGTTGGCGAAGCCGTACCACGTGCAACCGTGCTTCCCCAGAACCCACCTGCCGTACAGACTGGAGGCGAAGCTGAACGGAGTCCCGAACACACACACCAGCATGTCGCTCGCGCTGATGTTCAGCAGGAGCAAATTGATGGGCGTCCACAGGGAGCGGAACCGGGCGAACACGAGGAGAACCAGCAGGTTGTTGAAGAATCCAAAGAAGAGGATGCAGCCGAGGCAGACGGCCACCACCGTGTGACCCGTCCTGCTCAGGCCGGAGGAACCCGGGGGCGACGGCGGGTCCACGGCACTGTCGTTAACAGCCTGCGGGAATGAGGGGTTACTGCTGTTCACGCTCCAAATGTGGGCGACCATTGTCGCAACCGCACAGCGGGGACACACTCTTGAGCTTGACCACTGCTGTCCCTGTTGATACACACTCTTTACATCTTGCGGGTTGTGTGCGTGCGCGTGCGCTCACCACAGCCTGAAGCCACAGATAAGCTTTTCTCTACCTCCGAGACTGCAGGGAGTTATTACTGGAGTCAGTGAACCTCCAAAGAAAAGACACACGCCCCCACCATCCCCCTCCTCTTTCTTAGGTGAACCTGATCATGACAGAGGTGTGTGACTGAACATGCAATAGGATGAGCTGACCAAGTGTGGTCCTAGCCCAGTCCTTAAACACACTCGTACAGCTTAATAATGCACATCTGTGTTGTTTCTGAGATTTCTGTGCAGGTGCTGAATCATTTTAAGAATTCCCAAGAGGTTTCCATATGTACATTCCATAAGCAATATAACCTTTACAAAAAGGTATGAGATTAAAATACCATGGCTATTACACACTTCACACTATTTCGTCCTGCACACGTGAAAAAAATGTTTGATGTCACATTGTAAACTGGAATATGATAACTTTTTTTTAGAAAGGGATATTTATCAGCAGGGATGACTGTAGGATATTTTAAGATGGATTCTAAAGTCACATGGAAAGTAGTTTAATAACAAATGTTCAGTGACAAAATGACTTAGTGTTTAGATCCCAGGAATCAGCTGCATGTGTCGACCAGAGGAGAATAGGTTCTCCTTCTGAGTCTTGGTTCCTCCCAAGGTTTCTCCCAAGAATCCGGGGCTGGATTCTGTAAATTCTGTAAAGCTGCTTTGTGACAACGTCAGCTATTCAAATAAAATGGACAGGTTCAAGTCCCAGTCTGAGCACCACTGAGGTAACCTTGAGCACTACATCAAGTACCATCCCCACTACACTGCTCCCCGGTAGCTGCTCCACATGTGCACTTTGTGTGTGATCACAATGACAAAGTGTCACTTTCACTTCAAATACCAAATGTAAAAACACTTCTCTAACTCACACCCACTTAACCAACAGCAAGTGATGTTAGTTTAATGCACATACCTGCATTATTCCTTAGTCCATATAAAATTTAATATGTGTGACTAAGTATGAGATTAAGACATGTCTTGCAACTAGTTCCAGCTTGAACTGTCTGAACCAGGGGCCACATATAAGCCAATGGAAAGTTGTAGCAGCAAGAGCCTGAACTTACATTGATCTAAAATATGATGAAAGATTGAGCACAGGCAGAAAAATAATACAAAATATAATAAACTTGCACAGTGATACGATAGCTCTTAAGATAGTAATGATACAGATACATTTAATATACAGTAACTTTCATGATACTGCACCTGACATATTTAGACACAAATAAATCAAATTGGTTATTAAATTC
>JBBIGC010051828.1:0-11371 GCA_037576955.1 Lepidarchus adonis | reverse complement strand
CGCATACACACACACACACACACACACACACACACACACACACACACACACACACACACACACACACACGCACACACCCCTTCACCTTTGCTCAGCTGGAGAACTCAAGGTGGAGCAGCTATTCTGGAGTTGAGTAGCAGCAGAGAACGAAGGAGGATGAACTTTTGGATGAAACAGTGAAGCATACTATGGACTCAATGTCCTTAATAATGTCCTAAAATAAGCACAACTGTAAATAGAGTCACTGCTGATGGCCTGTCTAGGGCTCGACCGATATAAAATATTATGGAAATTAAGCAGGGAAGCATATAGATCAACCAATATTGTTTCACAGGGTCAGATATTGCACAAGTTAAACATTATGATTGTCAAACATCAAATGTCATTTTTAAAAAATCTAAATAAGACAAACATACATCAAACCACCAATTTTCTAAGAAAATATACATATTTCTAAGGTGCCACTGACATGAGATTCTCACCAGATGTTGATAACAACCCATCCAATCCACACATGCAAAGAAATCAAATCATGGATCTCCATTCATTAAGTTAACAAATGAAGAAGGAAGGTACAAAAAGGCTGGAAAATCATTAGTCAGTAATTAGAAAGCAATCCTGGCACTTAGTACAAATGAATATCAACTGGTTCTATCCCAACTGATGGTTATAAAAAGGTTTCTTATTACCAAGGTAACAAGAAACATCTTACGATGGGTAAAACCAAAGAGTTCGCTCAAGACCTTCACAACCTTACTGTTGCAAAACATCCTGATGCATTGGTTACAGAAGAATTTCTAAACTGCTGAAGGTTCCAGTGAGCACTGTTGGGGCCATAATGCGGAAGTGGAAAGAACATAGTTTCACCATAAACCGGCCTCGACCAGACGCTGCCCTCAAGATTTCAGCAACAAATGATCTTGACCTGGAATTATGAAATTATGAAAGACCTGGAATTAAGAGGTAATGCACTTAACATCCATGACCTGTGTATGTATGTATGTATGGATGTATGGATCTATGGTCTGATTTCTTTGCATGTGTGGATATGATGGATTGTTACCAACATCTGGCGAGAATTTCATGTCAACAGAAATATATAAAAATTAGTGGAGTGTTCAATACTCATACCCTTATTACGACAAAAGTAAACGACAAAATCTGGCAAGAGTGTGTCTCAGACAAGAGGAACTTTACTTGGAGTTGCTCTATGCTGATATAACAGATGATTCCTAATGTCAGATCTGAACCTTTCTTCATTCCATCGTAAACATCTAGGAGTGTTTTTCTGTAAACAGGCGTATCACCAGGTCGGTCCCACAGCATTTGGTCTCTTTATGCTAATGCCTTCATAACCTCCAGACCTACAGTGGTGGAACAGTATGCAAATGAGCTCACATACAATGACCAATCGCTCCTAGTTTTCGTTTCTATTTTAGAAGGAAAGCAGAATTTTGCACAACACATTTCATTCCTTCACACTGAGACGTAATCCTGCATCATCGGTGTCATGAATCAGTAAAATATAAGTATTGCAGCGAGGTGGTGAATGATGTGGAGACGAGGTAAAGGTTAACCAAACTGATTCCACTAAAAATGACAAAGCGTCGGCGCATGCTCAGTGTCTCAGGTCCGAGACGGCAGATCACTCCTTTGATTGTCTTTTGCTGCCCATGGCTTGGACCTGTGTCCAAAAACATTAGATTTTCAAAGTCCTAAAAGCAGATGAAGACCAATTTGGCTTCTTCTGTCCACAAAACATTGTCATCCTTCACATTCTCCATTAAACTGTAGCTGGGCAGAATGTTCTTTGTGAAGAACAGTTTCTCCTTTCAGGGCTTTTTTGTGATGAGTTCTTCAGGGTTCTTTTGGAACTTCTCAGACTACTACAGGCCTGGCAGAGTTGGAGTTATCTTTACTTTGATGGATGACCACTTCTGGGTAGGGCAACAATTGTCCTAAATTTCCCCCATTTATACACAATCTGTCTGACTATTAACTGGTGGAGGCATCAGCAGATCTTTTTCAGATGTCCTCCTTTGGGCCAATGATACAAATGTTTAGGATATGTGAGCAAGCTTTGCTGCATCCCTGTTCTCCGGTTCTCCACTTACACCTGATGGTCGTCCTATTGACAGAATATGATATGATAATCCAAAGAATTCATTTACATTTGCCACATGTGGTTATAATATCGGATCATGTTTTTTAACCAAAAACTACATGGGCAAAGGAATTGTCATTTAATTGGGTTTTCTTCATCTACTTTTAGGTCATTTTAGGTCACATTCATATGAAAATAAAGAGTAAACTGGCTGTGATTTAATAATGGATTGACTTCAGTGTAAATATAGCAGCTATAATGATGATGCTGTATTGACCGTAATATTGAAATGCCAATAACTTGGTGGAGAGTTAGAACGTGTTAGAACCGTGTTTAACATCCCACTCTATTTTGAACAAAAAGACCACTAAGGTTAATGATTCCTTTGTGTCATTGCCATTAATGTTTTGTGGTAAAACCATGAAAAATGTGATGGAAAATTTAACCACACGGAGCTAACTGGCTTCTCCAAAGCGGGTTATGGAATTCAGCCTGAACCGAGTTAACAGTTGAACTGATGGAGCACCACCTACTACGTGGCAGCAGGAGGGTTTTTGTTGAATGGTAGAGAAGAATGCAATAATGTAGATCAGACCAGCTCCTGAAATGACCTGATCAATCAGATTTAGCTCCGTTTCATTTCGTCTTGGGTGCCCACTTACGCCTGATGGTCGTCCAATTGACAGAAAACACCAAACTGACTTTACCTTCGCTTACATTTATCAAAAGCAGTTATTTTATTGGATTATGTTTTTCACCAAAAACTAATGTAATTGGGTTTTCATTAACTTTTAAAACAGATGTTGTTTTAGGTCTCGTTCATATAAAAATAAAAACGCTATAAAGTAGCTCAGACCATCTCCCGAAGTGATCTGATTGATCTGATTTAGATTCGTCTTTCACCGTATTTTTGTGTGACTTGACCTCATGCAGATAAAATCCTGATACACAAGACACATGAAGTGCACAGGTGTAAACAGGGTCTCTTATTTTGCTTCCGAAATAATTTGAATTTATTGACATATCTTGTAGAGTACGCTTAAAATCATTACATTCATCTACACGTTTAAACGTTTTAATATTACTGAGGACAGTGATTCCAAGCTTTGAACAGTAGTGTATATAGTGGATCTATACTTCACAAAATAATATGGTTGGTGAGTGTACAGTCCTCTGATCTTACGTACAACACATTACTGCCATTGTTGGAGCTATTTACAGATTCAGACGTGACCACCGAGTCGACTAGTGAATTCCATTTAACATCCATATGAAACACAGTCGACTTCTCTTAATTACTAAGAAAATTCCCCATGATGTGAGCGTGACAGAAAATGTGATTTTTTTTCCAGCACTAAATAATAGCATTGTGATTAGAAGTTGTTAATGTTTGTTGTGGAATGTACAATTTAATTTCACATTGTTTAAGAAAATAAAGCCATTTTTTTCAGGGGTTGGTTGTGATGTCTTTATTGTCCTTGATTATGTCTTAGTGTACAAAAAGCATGCAAAAAATAGCCTCTTTATATATTTTTGGTACATATTTACATTGTAAGTTGCATTCTGGAACTTTTGTGCCATGCTGTTTATTTTTATTATTTTAATATTTTTGACTTTTAACAGTTATAAAGTACATTCAGGTTAATGCACAAGAATACAGATACCCAACCAGCAACGACAACCACCCAAGCAAACAGAAATCAGACACGTATATGTGAGGAATTGCGCTTGATTAAGAGACAGTGAAGTTTTTTGTTTTATTCCCCACTCCTCATTGGACCCACACATTCGTACACGCGTTCAGGATAGAAAGAGAAACCAGAAAAGCTTTGGATTCAAACGGTTTCAAAGTAAAAAGTGACAAGTGACTACTGGGCTAAACTGGTCAAAACTGCCCTTTCCCCTTTCAATGGTGGAAATAAGGATAAAAGTACCAAAGCGACTCCTTATTGCAGTGCTTCCCAGTGCAACTATGCTCTTTTCCCTTCTCTATCGCACATGGTTCAGCTCATCAGCTCATCATCAGACACCCCATGAGCAGAAGCAGGTGTGCTAGGGCAGTAAACATGGCATGGGTTTCAACTGGGAGAACTGCTGTGCATGCTATAGGCATCTGAATCAAGGCATCATTCTGTACATTGAAATTCTGTGTCTATGGGAAAAATAACTGCTGTTGAGAACAGTGGTAAAGAATCAGAATCAGAATACTTTTATTATCCTGGAGGAAATTAATAGAAAGTTTCAGAAAATTACAGTAACATTGGGAGAGTATGGTAGATAAAAACAACAACTTTGCTCTAAACTGATCTTCTGCACCTTTTCCTTAGAACATTTTTCAATGAGAAGCTTGTTTAATGCCAAAGTAAACATTTTGAAAATTAAAAACTAGTACAACTTTGCATCTGCGCAATGGGATAACATTGCAACTCAAACTACTTGCCAGATTTGTTTTACTTGGGATAAATACGTATATAGGTGATTTTCGCTCTCCCACCTTGTTCACTGTGTTGAAGGATTGGCAAATCTGATGCAATGCAGTTTTTCTAGCTAGTTAAATAGTTTATTTTTCGTGACGCATTATTCTAAGCTTCTCCATTTAGTTTCTTTTCCAGAAAATGAGTCTCAACTCGTGCCCCCTCATAAATCAAAGGACCATTCACGTCTGGAAGAAAAATATACATACGACATGGCATCTATTTTTCCCATAGAGAAAAAGTGCTCAGACCCAGAGTTCCTAATATGGAGATGTTGATCACAGAATGAGGACATGACTAGGTCTTTATAAATAAATGATGAAACGCTACCATTGAACCACACCACACAACCGACACAATATGGTGACTGCTGCACCTGTTAGCATGTGTGTTAGCTGTCTGATCAAATGCATTAAAGGGGTTTGATAGCTGAGTCGTTAAATGAGATACTTGAGTCATATGGCATTAAAGAATGCACTGCACCTGATATTGAAGCTTGGTAAAAGTTACAAAGTTATATTGAGGTCAAGCTCATGCCACAGAACATACAAACCACATACAAGTGCATAGTAAACATTAAGAGGAGACAAGTGAATTACACTTACAAAATGCATTTAACAAAGTTCAGAGCAAGAAATTTGTCAATATTTTACACCGTTATGTACGTGCATACCTGCATTGGGTTTTCGGCCACAAACATCTGAGGTGCTATACAAAATACACTGAAAAACAGTATTAACTTTATACATAATTGATGTTGCAGAAATGCATCATTTGTACATGAATAAAACATAGCAACACGGTCATTGAAAGTAGGTAAAACTGTGATTGAGATATTTTATTCATGTGGAAATGATGCACATTTATATAATGTAAATTCAATGAATGTTTGATCAAAAGGTGTGAAAAAGGCATTCCTATATTAAACCTGTATCAGATCATATGTTGCATCTCAGATTCCCATGAAAAAGTTACGGTTCAGCAGAACGAGACAGTTTGATACAGCAAATGCAGCAATTTAGTCAACGTTAATTAGAGGAAGAGAAGGAGAGAGAAAGAGTTTGTGTGTGCTGAAGTCAGAATAATTGGTAAAAATAGGAAAACACCATCTGTTGGGGAGTATCAGAGAGAGTGTTACTCAGAGATGGTCCAATGCAGGGTGGAAACTCAAGTTTTAAGGACAAAAATATCCAACAAGATGAATACTACTGATTAATGCTTAACTAGTGCTGATATGAAAGGTCCAACAATTCTAACAGCTGCATATTTATACTAGAATTTAATACTACAGTTTTAATTTGGGTTTAATCGACTAATTTGAAGAATATGTTTTATTGACTGACATGACTATGGTTTTAAACTATTGTCATCTAAACATTGTGATGCTGCATTGCAAAAATTTGTTACAGAATTGTGGAGATGTATTGTAGCATAATAAAGTATCAAAATCTGGTTTTCCACATTGTGTCATAAAATGTGATCTGATCTTCATCTAAGTCGAGGGTATAGACAAACATAATGTACCTAAAATAATAACCGAATCATAAACAAATCATTGCTAGAGGAAAAAGTATGAGAACCCTTGAGTCAATGACCTCAAAAAAGCTAATTGTAGTCAGGTGTTGCATACCTGAATGCTTGTTAGGAAAATTAGTTTGGAGGTGTGGACCAGAGCTACTTTGACTGATAAAAAATGAGTTATGTATAAGAATACGCTTATGTGAGCCATGCCTTTCAGAGCTTTCAGGGGATCTACGATCAAGAATTGCTGATTTACATAAACCTGGAAAGGTTTACCAAGTGATTACAAAGTCTTTAGAAATTCACCAGTCTACCAGATCTACATATAGAGACACTTTGGGTCTGTGGCTACTCGACCAAGAAGTGGGTGTGGAGTCAAAATGACCCCAAGAGAACAACAAATTCTCATTAATGGGGTAAAGGAACAATCCTGATTGACCACCAAAAATATAAAGGCATCATTGGAACATCATTGAAGTTGACCACAAATGTTTTGTAGACTGAAGAAACTAAGAAAGAACTACTTTGGAAGAACATGTAGGACTACATCTGGCATTGCACATAAAAAATGTTAGCAAAGTATGGTGGTGAAAACATGATGATATGGGCCTGCATTGCTGTAATAGGCCCTGGACAGCTTGCAATCATTAAGGGGAAGATAAAATCCCAAGTACACTTCTTCATGATAATGTGAGAATGACTGTATATCAGCTGAAACTCTGTAGAAGTTGGGTGATTCAACAGGACAATGAGCCAAAACACCAGAGCAAGCCTTTTGTTTAGTGCACAGACCTCAACCCACTAGACCTAAACATATTCTTTTTTCACAGTGTGTTGTTTATGGTTGTTCTCAGTAAAGATTTTTTGTGTTATTATTTTAGGCATATTTGTCAATACCCTTGATGTGTATGAAGATCAGATCATATTTTATGACAAATTAATGCAGAAAACAATGAAATTCCAAAAGGTTAAAATACTTTTTCTTGCCACTGTAATTCTGCTAATTAGAAAATCTGATACCAATAGTTCATTTTGATTGCTGCACAACTTCTAATACAGATGGAAGAGAAAATTTCGGTAAAACAAAGGCAACGAACCTTGTGAACCAAGTTAGCAATGAAATAGAAACTTGGCTCTTCATTCAGTAAACCAGCGAAACCATAATGTCATATTTATCTCAACAGCTTTGTAAAAAGGGGATGAATTCATAAGTCAAACACATACAATGTGTAAAAAAGCATTACTGAAATTATGGTTAAATATGAAATGTGAAAAGAATTATTTGTATAGAGAATGAGAATTTGGATACCTGTTTGGAAATAGACATATTGCAGGCCTGATGTTACTAATGTACTTAGTACATTAACTGCATCAGTAGTATTCAGCTGGTCAGATATCCAGTTCAGTAGACTTTTAGAGTCTTGGAGTACTCCCTGTCCTGCATATTTTCATTTACACACCCATTTCAGCTCATGATCTGCTGGGTAATTAACTACTTAGTTGGATCCGGTGTTGTTGTACTCTAGAACCAGTTTAGGAATCACAGCTCACTTATGTGGCTGTTGGTTCTCTCAATATATGGAGGTTAACAGGCTATGGTGAATCCGTGTTCATGAGAAACAAAGGGAAAACTCAACAAATCAATGTTCAGTATTCAGTATTCTGCAGAGCAACAAGGAGAGAGATGTGTTTCAAAGTTAAAACACATTTAAACAAAGCAATATTTAATGTGTATAATTAACAGTTAATCTGATTTGTGCAGTCCTGAGTATTTTTGATCCAAAATATCACGGCTGCTCCTTAAAGCAAACAAAATCCGATTTAGACGGGTGCCAATTTGAAACGCCCTTGCAATTACAGGCTGATTAGTTTGTCCGGTCCAGAGTTGGCATCATCGTCTAGAAAGCACTGCTGTTACTCCCACTGAAATGACTGGAATGCTAAATAAGGGGTTCAGCTCAAAGGGGATGATGGTGGTGGTGGTGGTGGGGTGGCAGGTTTGGGGTTGCACCATGGTAATTCAGGACTGCATTGCCTTTGAATGGCAGATGACTTGTGCTCCAATACTAATCACTGTATTCAGACTGGAGATGACTGAGACAGAGCGAAAGTGATTCCCTCAGTTTCTGCACGAATACACGCTCATTCACTCGTGTGTTTGTGAATGTGTTTGTGTTTGTGAGAAAGATAGAGACTGAGAGAGCTAGAGAGAGTGATGTCTGCATTGCTAACTGACAAACAACCAGTTCAGAACGTTTTTGACTTTGTAAATAATGACACATTTCTGCTTCTGCGAGGAGACAATAACACACTGCGACACAAAACAGCATCTCTGCTTCCAATTCTGTCTGAATGGAGCATATACAACATTCACCATCATGGGCGATAAAAAGTCCTGTGTGGTTGTGATGTGTGTGTATGTGCATGTTTAACCCCTTAAACTGCAAGATTGTTCAATTGTAAACCTTAAAGCCCATCGATAGAGTGGTCTGATGTAAAAAAAAAAACGTATAAACTCCTAGCCTTTATTTTATTCTTTAATTACATAAATTGGATTATTTGGGTTAGCAATCATGGAAAAGTCACACAGATGTTCATTCTAGTTGTATTTTCCATATCCAACCTCTCTTAAGTATATTTAGTATAAATGTACGTTAAAACTGCTACGTCAATTATTAACTATGAGAGAGGAATTGACTTCTAGGCCACATTAAGGGCCTTGCAGTTTAAGAGGTTAAATCATGGAGCCCTCAAACACGTTTCACACGTTGTTGTGCACAAGCCCTATTCTGTAGCATCATGTTTGTGTGAAACACACATATTAAGAAAGCCCTATCATGTTTTTGCCCATGTGATTGAAAGTACTATTCTCTGTGTTTATGTATGTGTGAGTTGAGATATGTTTCATGAATAAAAATAAATCTGAATGTACCAAAGTTGGCAGGCCATGTTGAGAATCCACATTACACATGACAAAGTAGGACACCAAAATTATATTCCACACATATACAAACAGAGCTCTTCTGAAACGACTGGAGCTATCATACCCTTGCTTCTACCTGTAGAGGGTTTCAGAACAACATTCCCATTCTTGATTTAAGCCCCTAGAGCTCAGCAGTAGCTCCATGTCTTTTGGTTGTCTGTCCAAAATGTCACCGTAAGGACTTTTTTCTTTAAAGCTTAGTCCAATTTCAAGCAAAGTAAGTCTAAGCACACCTTTAGAACTGGGCAAAGTCTCTGAGATCAGACTCTTAAAGGTTTGCTTGCTCAAAAGAAGTGCATGAAGCGAAAGAGGCCTTTCCAGAAGCATAGACTCCTGTTCCATGACATCCCACCTTCTCTCCAGATAGTAGAGTTCCCCTCTGTACAGGGGAAAGTGAACCCAGGCAAGTCATCATGGAGAAAATGACTGATGAAAATACAGCTACAGGTGGAATCCAAAGGAAAGAAGGCGGAACTATTGACCAAAATGAGAAGGAAGGCCAGGAGAAACTGCTAGCATACAGGCTACTCACAGGGCAGTGGAATAAGGAGCAGAGATTAAGGAATAAGAAACAGCTAGCAGAACGGAACTTGAGCAGAATGTAGGCTGAGGTGCTTCAATAAGAATGGTGTGCCCTTTCATGGTATCCTGACCGTCCAGTGTATCGGTGAGGTCCACATGTGCCTGTACAGGAGCAGTCAGTAAAGGGCAGGGCCTATAGGACAAGCACATACAGTTATTGGCAAGAGGCGAACCAAAAACACTCAAGAAGAGGGTGGCTCATCTTCATGCAGGTCCTCCAGCTCCACATCTCTTCCAGCTTCTCCACTGCTGCCTTTTCTGAGAAGAAATGACAGAAATATCACATCATTAAATACAATTCTATTAAAAAAAAAAGCTAAATACCAACATTTAATATAAGATATACACTACTGGGATAAGAGGAAAGGTTTAGATTAATTTTTAAAAATATAATAAATCCCCTTATCACAAATTTGGCAGATCAGCCAAGATATGTGTGATTTTATTTTTTGTTCTGAACCTTTCAATGCAACACACACTCAGAATCTCCATAGACAAAGGGGAAAGAATGGATCACACGTGATTAGGTCACCAAGATTAAAGCAAGAATTTGGCCAAACTGGTGTAAAGCCTCCCATCACTGCAGTGAAGGATAGGAAGGGTGTTCTCTGGAGTGGTGGGGCTCCAACCAGTACTTTAAGGACTTTAATGTTCTAACCTCAATGTCAAAAAGGAGGTGCTGAAAAGGGGTGTTTATCCTATTACCTTGATTCCAGACTAAACATGAGTGTTTACAGACATAACTAACAGAACAATGATATAGGCAAAGCAATTTGTGTTTAACTTGGTGCTAATTGATGGAAGTGTGTTAATTTGGGTCTGCAATATGCACAATGTTAGAGGTGTAGACCGAGATGAACACTCAGTACTCTTGCTCTGATCCCATTACAGAAAAAGGTGGATTTCAACAAAATGAAGGTACACAGAACACTATAAACATGGCCAAACTCTGGGTTTGCCCATTCAACAGAAATGACCACACGGTTAAAAACAGGGCATGAATGTCACATAATGAAAGGATGGTCAAAAATCTTCCATTCAATCACACACTAGTGGGCACACAAACTACCAATGAAGACGAAGGATTGGATGAAGGGTTTCACTGACAGCTCACCATACAGCATGATGACCATACAAATGGCCATACGGCAAACAGTTACCTCAAAGAAGGGTGAAGTTTTAGAGAGGGACGAAATGGCCACGAGTCCCTGCACCGAAGAGAGAGAGAGTATGAGACAGAAAGACACAAGTCACAGGTTTTTGGAGAGGGGGTGGACATTTTCTGAAATCAGGCCTACTTTATGAGAAGCCTGTCTGCACGTTCAGTGAAAAAAGAAAAAAGAAAAAGAGTTTTTTTCATAAACAACTGTGCTAATAAAACTCTGTTAAAAATGGTTGGGGTAAAAGTGAGTGTGATATAAACTGTCTTTCAGTGACTGCGCTATACGCCGTCCTTTCAGTGACTGCGCTATACGCCGTCCTTTCAGTGACTGCGCTATACGCCGTCCTTTCAGTGACTGCGCTATACACTGTCCTTTCAGTGACTGCGCTATACACTGTCCTTTCAGTGACTGCGCTATACACTGTTCTTTCAGTGACTGCGCTATACACTGTTCTTTCAGTGACTGCTCTACACACTGTCCTTTCAGTGACTGCGCTACACACTGTCCTTTCAGTGACTGCGCTACACACTGTCCTTTCAGTGAC
>JBBIGC010051798.1:0-11372 GCA_037576955.1 Lepidarchus adonis | reverse complement strand
AGAGAGAGAGAGAGAGAGAGAGAGAGAGAGAGAGAGAGAGAGAGAGAGAGAGAGAGAGAGAGAGAGAGAAGCAGCTGGAACACTGTGTCTGTGTTAAGATAGTGTTTCAAAGGGTCAGAGATCAGAACAGATCACGCGGTGTCAGAACTGAGCAGACAGTTGTAAAGCAGTGCAGTCAGCACGCGCACCCAAATCAGAGCGATGGCAAAATCCTCTGCGTTAACAAATAACTGTGTGTGTGTGGTACCTCTATGTTAAACTGTACTCGTGTCCAGGAGAGCGAAGTGTCCAGTCTTCCGCGGCAGGCTGCTCAGCTCGGGCTGAAGTCGGAGTCGGATAACAGCGCTGTTATCCCCCACCCGCACAAACCGTATCGCGCAGAGCCACGCCTCCCTGATCAGGGACTCGACGGCGATTGGATAGCAGTATCGCTGGGCTAGGATTGGATAAGAGTTTGCGCTCACCAGAAGTTCAACAATCAAGCCAATCCTATTGCACAATGGTGGCTTCGTTAGCCAATCGGTGCAGAGGAGACAAGTCATGTTCGAAAACGGATGAGAAGAAAAACTTTCAATTCTTGGTGAATGAGCAGCAAAAACCCTTCTCATGTTTCTCTCTCTCCACCCTCTTATAATTTTCTTTTTATTTTGGGGCCAAGATATACTAGCAGCCAGAGAAAGAGGAAGCGTTTGGTGAATTTGATCTTAGGTCAAAGGAAAATTACGACGTTTGACGAGGAGGAATAAGCTAAAGGGGGCGGGACCGACAGACCGCTACTGATGATGAAATTCAGAGTTGAATTAGCATATTTTAAAATAAATAATAACTTGAGAAAATGTTGGAGGTTTGGGGGCAGGATGGTGGGCTATGTGGCTTGAGTCAAGAGGAGGATTTGATATTTTATTTTTGACGTCATGTGTGTGGTTTTTTTGTGGCTTTTTAAAATCTTTTAACGTTTTTGTTGACATCATTGTTTTTACTTTTTCCTAGTTTGTCTCTTTGTTGTGGCAAATTTAAATGTTTGTAAAAATTTGTGTTTATGTATTAGTGTTGTCAATGGTCTCTCTTTCTCTAATATATCTCTCTCTTATAGTGTCTCTCTTCTTTTAATCTCTCTCTTTCTCTTTTTTCTAATTTCTGTTTTTCTTCTTTGTCTTATCTCTCCTGACTCCCTCACTCTCTTTTCCTCTCTCCTATCCCCTTTTGTCTCCCTCTCTCTGTGTTTCTGTCTGTCTGTCTCTTTCTCACTAGATTGAACACAACCCTACCTTACTCGTTTTAGAGGGTCTTTTTCTCTTTCCCTCTGTCTGTCTGTCTGTCTCTGTGTGTCTGTCTCTCTCTCTCCCTCTATGTCTGTTTGTCTGTCCCTATCTCTCTCACTAGATCAAACACTACCTTACCCGTTTTAGAGGGTCTATCTCTCTCTCTCTCTCTCTCTGTCTCTCTCTCTCTCTCTCTTACGTCTCTGTTCTAACTGTGACTATCAACTTATTTTAATACAATGACACCTGTCAGGAGGATGGGATGTAAGGCAGCAAGTGGACAGTCAGTTTTTGAAGTTGGTGTGCTGGAAGCAGAGGAGAGGAGCTCCTGTTGTACAAAATGTTAATGCTGCTTCTACAAAAAAGGGTCACAGTGCTTCACAGTCAGAGCTGTTTCAGCAGCATGTTAGGCAGGTGGTGTTAATGTTATGGCTGATTTATGAATATTGTTGTACATCTGACAGTGCATCCATATCTAAATCACTTTGTTGC
The DNA here is from genome assembly GCA_037576955.1 of Lepidarchus adonis. Lineage (NCBI taxonomy): Eukaryota > Metazoa > Chordata > Actinopteri > Characiformes > Lepidarchidae > Lepidarchus > Lepidarchus adonis. The sequence goes on along the minus strand of JBBIGC010051798.1, from coordinate 9,618 downwards.
ATTGTTGTGCAGAACAAATCTTGTCAAGTCAAGTCAATTCAATTTTATTTATACAGCGCTTTTTACAGCTCACATGGTCACAAAGCAGCTTTACAGAGTTTATAGAATCCGGATCCGAGCCCCAATGAGCAAGCCAAGGGCGACGGTGGCAAGGAAAAACTCCCTAATTATAGGAAGAAACCTTGAGAGAAACCAAGGCTCAGAAGGGGAACCCATCCTCCTCTGGTTGACACCAGAGAAGGTTAAAAAGAGAAGACAACTATGAATTAATAAGATCAGGAGTTCAATGTGAAGAGGCACCTGCAGTTACTTAGGGCAGATCAGGTAGCTTTCTGTCCATGCTGCTCTCTTGTCACTTTGTGGACCTATTGCACATGCTTGAAAAGTGTCAACCTAAACCACAAGCCTTTCGACAGTGGGAGGAACCTGTAGCACTTGAAAGAAACCCCCACAAACACATTGAATGTTATATTGTTAGTGTTACAGAGTGAGGTAGTCACCATTTATATCATTACTGACATATAAGAGCAGTTGCACAACTGCTGTGCTGAAATTCTGGAATTTTAAGTCCCAGTTACACACCTAATACCTAGTGTTTGAGGATGGAGCATTTATTACAGTAATAAGTATTAAGTATACTGAAATATCCACAATAATTACAACACATACAGGGTACATGTCTGAGGTGCTTATGGGCACTATTTTCCCACAATGCTGTGGGAAATGGAAGGAGAGGAGCTACATAAAATCTGGAACGGTTTTGAAGAAGTGGTGGACGATGATATGATGTAAATGAAGCAGACTGGAACATCTTTCCCGTATTTAAGCAGTGTGATAAAAGATAATAATCATTTTTAGTTAATTTGTGCCAAAAATTATACAGAGCAGCCAGTTAGGGCAGAGAACATTAATAATTAATAATGACTAAAACAAATACATATGCCATAAAGTGTGGAAGAAAGAAAATGCATTAAAAAGTAAGATGTGAACATAACGGGCAATAAATGTAGAACATGTGAAAATGTATTGATTTATTATTTATTTAGCTGTGCTACAACACATAGTGCTTTCACTGGTACTTGAGGTAATTATAATTGCAGGTAATTACATATAGAAGGGTTTCTGACCAACAGCTAAACCACATGAGACATGCCGCACTGTGGGTTTGAAATGGAAGCACCCTGTTCAATCTGCCATTACACACTGCCCCCTAGAGGAGGACCCATGCAACTGAACATTATCTTTAATAACAAAATGAGAACAAACAGGTACCCAGGGGGCTGTAGTTATGGCAATGGTTATGAATGTTTGCATGTTTCTTTGCCTAGTTAGATGGTTCCTACAAAGGTTCCACTGAAACCTGCTGAAACAGCTCTGACTGTAGCTCAGATGCACTTGAATTTTTGTTGTAAACAAACAAACGTCACATTTCATAAAGACAATGACAATGACCTGGAACAGTACAAAGTAGCCTACCACAGCTATACATATCTATCTACACTCAGATCTGTCTAGCTCTTTTATCAAACAACTTAAATCTTACAGACTCGCTGTGTTCATGTCTTGAAAACATAAAGTAAGAAAAGATTAGATGACCCTTTACAACTTTACAGCTACAAATGACTGGATGCAACAACATTTCATTCAATTAAATAAAAACAGATCATTCTGTTTTTGGGGAAGAAGCAGCGGCAGCAGCAGTAGTAGTAGCAACAGTAGAATTACTACTAGTAGTAGTAGTAGTAAAAATGGTAGTAGTAGTCATATTAATAGTAGTAACAGTAACAGTAGTAATAATTGTAGTAGTAGTAGCAGTAGCAGCAGAAGGGGTAATAATAGGAGCAGTACTATTTGCAGCAGCAGTAGAATTAGCAAAAGTAGTGGTATCAGTAGCAGTAATAGCAGTTCTAGTAACTACTTCTACAGTACTAAGTAAATGTACTGTAGAAGTAGTAATATTAGTAGTAGTAGAAGTAGTAATAGTAGTAGTAATACTACTAAAAATAGTAGTAATAGTAGAAAATAGTAAAAGGGGCAGTAGTACAAGTAATAATAGTAGTAATAGTAGTAGTAGTAAAAGTAGCAAGTGTTGAAGTAGTAGTAATAAAAGTATCACTAGTAGAAAATAGTAGAAGGAGCAGTAGAAGTAATAGTAGTAAGAGTAGTAGTAGTAGTAGTACCAGTAGTAGTAGTAAATAATAATAATAATAATAATAATAATAATAATAATAATAGTAATAGTAATAGTAGTAGTAATAGTAGTAGTTGTAGCAAAAGTAATAGTAGTAGTTGTATCAGTAGCAGTAATAATATGACTAGTAGTAAAAGTAGTAGCAGAAATTGTAGAAATAGCCGCAGTAGAAGTAATAATAATAGTAGTAGTAGTAATAGTAGTTCTAGCAGTAAAAGTAGTAGTAATAGTAGAAGTAGAAGTAATAGTAGTAGTTGTAGTAGTAATAGTAGTAGTAGTAATAGTAGTGGTAACAGTATCAGTAGTAGTAATAGTAGTAGTAATAGTAGTGGTAACAGTAACAGTAGTAGTAGTAGTAATAGTAGTAGTAATAGTAGTAGTGGGAACAGTAACAGTAGTAGTAGTAGCAATAGTTGTGGTAGTAGTAATAGTAGTAGTAACAGTATCAGTAGTAGTCGCAGTAGAAGTGACAGCCCTAACAGTGTAGTATAAGCCAGTACACATGACTGATAAAATGTGCATGTACTGACATGGTGCAATGTCAAAGGCTGATCACCAAAAAGCAGCAAGCAGGTCTGTCCATTCTGCAGAGCCTCTATCTGAGCTGCTCTCACTCAGCCCTGACTTATCATCTCCCTTCACAGCTGCAAAGCGTCTATTCTTAAAGCACATTCAGCAGCTACACATTCACATCCAGCGTTAAAGAACAGCACGCGCTCCTTACCTCACATGCGTTCAAAGTGGCGGTGATGATAATGATGATGCTCTTTATCACTCAGCTGCATTCTGCAAACCACCACTATAGGGTAGCACGTGAGATGCTGCACTGGAAAGAAATAACGACAGCGTCACGGGGAACCACGGGCAGGGGGAGGGGCTGCCGCAGTCTAGCGTGCTTTAAGGATGGAGGAAGAGGAAGAGGAAGAGAGAGAGGGGGGGGAGAGAGGGAGAGGGAGAGAGAGGGAGGGAGACAGAGAAAGAGAGAGAGAGAGAGAGAGAGAGAGAGAGAGAGAGTTGTTTTGTCTCGTGCAGCACTTAGGATGCGTGGAGTGAGGCAAGGAGAGTAATCCCTTATCGATCTCTGTTGCATAACAGGTCTGTCTCGTAAATGTTTATCCTAAAAACTGAATCTGGATAACTCTAACATCACCACATAACTCTAACATCACCACACACCTCTAACATTATCACCACATACCTCTAACATTATCACTGCACACCTCTAACATTATTGCCACACACCTTTAGCATTATCCCCACATACGTTTAACATTATCGCCACATACCTCTAACATTATTGCCGCACAACTCCAACAGTATCCCCACATACGTCTACGGTTACAACTGCACACCTCTAACATTATCACCACATACCTCTAACATTATCACAGCATACCTCTAACACTGTCACCACACACCTCTAACATTATCACCACATACCTCTAACATTATTGCCGCACAACTCCAACAGTATCCCCACATATGTCTACCGTTACAACTGCACACCTCTAACAATATCACCACATACCTCTAACATTATCACAGCATACCTCTAACACTGTCACCACATACCTCTAACATTATCGCCACACTCCTCTAAGGTTATCACTGCACACCTCTAACATTAACTGCACACACCTCTAACATTATCACCACATACCTATAGCATGATCACCACATACCTCTAACATCACCACACACCTCTAACATTATCGTCACATACCTCTAACATTATCATCGCACACCTCTAACAGTGTTCCCACATATGTCTAACATTATAACTGCACACCTACAAGATTATCACCACATACCTCCACCATTATTACTACACACCTCTAACATTATCGGCGCACACTTCTAACATTATCACTATACACCTAGAACATCCTCACCACACACTTCTTACATTATCACTGCACACTTCTAACATGATCCCTGAAACTTTCTAACATGATCACCACACACTTCCAACATCACCACACACATCTAGCATTATCACCACACACTTCCAACATCAATACCACACACATCTAACATAATCATCACATACCTCTAACATTATCACTGCACAACTCTAACATCATTACCACACATCTGTAACATCATATAACTACACATTTTTACATTATCACCACACACTTCTTAAATAGAGATCTCTGGTTCCATTTACCACCACTGTGAAAAGTTCTGCAGTCATTAGTTGCTCGTTTTAGAACAAAAGCTTCTCCCACCTCTACTAGAACGACGTCTCAGGAATCATGCCGTGCCTTCATCACCATTTAATTTGAACTTTCTGTGAGGGAGCTCTAAGAGGAACCAGACGCCTGGTTCCATTCACCCTTAGTGAAAAAAAATTTCAGGTGTCACTGGTACATTTAACACCAAGCCCCCGAATGACATTGTTTGTATCAATGTTATTTAAAATATGTATATATTTGAGTCACAGCTGCTTTTAGCTGGGGTGTGGTGTGCTGTCTTGTCAGGTGCTGGGTATAAAATCACTGCAGCACATCGCTGCTGCAGATTCTTATGTAAGCCCTGCCCATGTGTTTAGAGGAGGGAATAGCACATCATTGATCACGCTGCTCACACACTTGCCTTCCAGCACTCTGCTGCTCTGTCAACTTGAGCAACAAATCAAATACTTGCACCTGAGGGTTACTCTGGACAATGGCGATATCAGAACCAATGTTAAAATCAGCAACAGAACCTACAGTTCTGGACAGAGACAAGGACAAAGATTTAAAGCATAAATGCAGTCAGTGTAGTTTTTATTAAATGTGTTTTATTTAATGTACATATAGTATTATATAACTATAACTATATAGCTATTACTATAACTATATAGATCAACCACTGAGAAGTAAAGTGAATAATACTGATGATGTTAATACAGTGGATCCTTTCAAGGCAGCAAATGAACAGTAAGTTTTTGAAGTAGATCTGCTAGAAGCAGGAGTGTAAGGATCTGAGCCACTTTCACAAGGCCCTTATTGTGATTGCTAGAGCATCTCCAACCCAGCAGGTCTTGTGGAGTGTAGCAGGTATGGCATAGTTAGGATCTACCAAAAGTGATCCAAGGTTAGAGTAATGGAAGATGTTGGCCTGGTCTGATTATTCATGCGTGATTCGTGATTCGTGATTTCCGATTATTGTGAATACACCACTGCACACAGTGCACCACAACGAAATTTGTCCTCTGCGTTTAACCCATCACACATGCACACGTGGAGCAGCGGGCAGCTATCAACTATCAAGTGGGGACGGTACCTTGCTCAAGGGTTACCTCAGTGGTAGCATGTACCTTGGGAAGAAACTGCACCAGAATGCACAGAAGAAGAGCTGGTTAAGGTGGTATGATGCTCTGGGCCATGCTGCAGCATTAGGCCCATTCCTGAAATAGGACCAAATGAAAACATATGAAACAGTGAAAGACACAGTATTCTCAGAAACCAGCAACTGTGAACAAATCACCATAGCTTACCATGTACAGGCTTTTGACATCGTTGAATCTTTCCAAACATTGAGATTGTGTTGTGCATCTACTGATGTATGATTTTGTCCAATGCCTCCAGCAAGTGGAGCTTCTCAAAGTTGGGAATAGTCAAAGAAGCTGTGGTCTTCAATGGGGCAGGAAAGGCTAAACATGCTGATGCTTATGAGCATTCAGCATGAGTTGCTGTGTAGCCTTGACTTCACTAATATGATCAAAGAATTCGCGTTTGCTAAGGCTTGAAAAATAGCAGTACAAGTAAGCAGTACTAGTGCAGTAGTTAGAGTGATAATATGTCAAGGTTAGGTGGACCTGGTTTTGCCTTTTCTGCATTAAGTTCAGATAATTGCTATTGAATGTTGATGTTACATAGCTTGATATTAATCTAGAGTTGTTATGATAATACAACATTATTATATTCATGTTCAATAAAGGCTTGCAGGTTGCATCACAAGCTGAGTGTCAATGAGTGTCAATCCACATGCACCAATGCCGAGAAGAAATAAGGCTTTTTTGCACAGCAGCATCAGACACAATTTCATTATAATCCGGCCCTGGTTCTGGGCAATGTTCTGCTGGAGTCTGGCCTTCATATTGATGTTACTTTCACATGAACCACCAACCTAAACACCATAGCGGCAGTGCCCTTTTAGCAGGGTTAAGCTCCTTGCTGCACTGCAAACATTGTTCAACAAAACATAGATTCTGTGTTGTTAACTTGGACTCCAAAGTCCCCAGATCTGCTGGACAAACTAGACTATGGATGCCCACCTTCCAGATCTTAAAGGATGGTGTCACGTGGTGTCAAATGTTCTTGTTCTGTCTCCGTTCTTCTCCAGGTGAAGTTGATTATCCCTGTGTATTTTGTGTTTGGTTTTTGTCAATTATTGCTTTTGTGACTGTGAGCATGAATGTAAGTGTAAGCTGTTAACGTTATTGTGCTTCGTGAGACGTTAGTACTTATTTATGTTTTCTTGTGCCACTGACTTACAATCAAACCTTGTTAGCTTGCCCCTAGGTCCAGACGAGAGGTGGGGTTGGCAAACTATCGTAATAAAGGAAATAACATTGATGGAAATTTGACCTTCAGCCTTCCATGGCAAGAGGCAGGTTTGGTGAGATAACGGGGGGTGAGATAACGGGACTGTATATTAAATCCTGTGTCCTGTCCTGGATAATGGGGAAAGAAGACGTGGATGATGGATGATTCCAACCCAACAGTAAAACTCCATAATGACAAATTAATATTAAACAAAGTCAGGCTCTTGGTTCATGACATACTCTTCATAATAAACATGCACTCCCCGTTTTGATGACCCTGCTCTGCAGTCCTTTATCACCTCCCTCCATCCCTCTCTTTGCACTCCCGGTGGTTCCTTTAGCTGGGACTCCAATCCTCTTCCCTCCCGCCCTTTTCTGCTTCCAGTCGAATTGGCTGCGGTTGTTTGTCCTTGTCAGTACGTCACACTGGCTTGTCTCCATTACACTGGGAAACCTCTCCAGCACCAGCTCAGCTGGATTTCAATTGCCTTAAAATAAAATTTCCAGAGAGAGAGAGACAGTGAGGAAGCGAGAGTGAGAGAGCAAAAGTGTGGGTAAGAAAGAGAGAGGGAGAAAGAGAAGACCCATTACTGCAATGCCACACCATGTTATGGTATGAAGGTATGGGGAAATGTATTACAGACAATTACAGGCCCTGTAAGCCACAGAAATGCACAGAATGTGTCAACGGCAAATGTTCTAACCAATCATCTGCTAGCAGAGAGCCAGTGTTTTGATGCTATAGATACCATACAGCATAATATACAGTGGCAAGGAAAAGTATGTCAACCTTTCATTGTTTCTTGCATACATTTTCATAAAATGTGACCTGACCTTGATCTAAGTCAAGGGTATTGACAAATATTATGTGCCTAAAATAATAACCCAAAAAAATCAAATCTTGGTGAACAACCGTAAACAACTCATATTGCTAATGGAAAAAGTATGTAAACCATTGGAATTTATCACTGGTTGACCACCCCATGGCAGCAATAACCTCAACTAGATACTTCCTGTAGCTGTGGTTCAGACCTGCACATTGTTCAAGAGGAATCTGAGCCCATTACTCTGGCAGAACTGCTTTTAACTCTTATTCCTTAGATGTCCAATGTATATGGTCATTTCATAGCATATTTATTGCATTGCGGTCTGGGCTCTGACTTGGCCACTTGGATTTTTTTCAGCATTTTCAATTTGGAGATCTGGTAGACTGGTGAATTTTGAAAGTCTTTGAAATCAGTTTGTAACCCTTTCCAGCTTTATGTAAATCAACTATTCTTAATTACAGATCTACTGAAAGTTATTTTTGGCCGAGGCATGGCTCACATAAGCATGTTCTTCTTGTGTGAAACAAACTCAAAACCTTTGTGGGGTTTTTATCAGTCAAAGTAGCTCTGGTCCAGACCTCCAAACTCATTTTTTTAACAAGTCTTCAGATATGCTAACACCTAAATCCAATTAGCTTTTTTGAGGTAATTAATTCAAGAATTCACATACTTTATAAGACCCTTTCCACTAGCAATATGAATTGTTGATGGGTGGTCTCAATAAAGACATAAAAGCATTGTTATCATTTTAGGCACATTATATTTGTCTCTTCACAATTATACTCTTCACTTAAATTAAGAGTGGTTCACATTTTATGACTAATTAACACAGAAAACCATGAAATCCCAAAATATTTAACATACTTTTCTTGCCACTGTGTATTAAAATCTGGGACCTCATCCTTCAAGCACAGAAATGTGGACAGTGTGTGGAAGTCCCGGAAAGTTATATGTATATAAAGTCAAGGGTTAGCAGTTGGTCTCTTCTGTTTTTATATGTTTACAAAGTGTTGTTAAAAGAAAGTTATGCTGCACAGTAAACATGGCCCTGTCCCAACTTTTGGGATGTTGCTGCATTAAATTCAAAATGACCTTATTTTGTCTTAAAATAGTATAATTGTTCATTTTACATATTTTATGTTTTCTGTTATATTGTGAATAAAATGTGGCTTTATGAGATTTGCAAATAATTGCATTCTGTTTTTACATTTTACTATATTACACAGCATCCCCACTTATATATAAGAATTTTAATATTAGAAAAAGATAACCTGAGCAAAATTCTTTTTAAATGATTATTTATTTTACTAAGGGAAAAAAGCTATCCAAACCTACCTGGCCCTGTGTGAATCATGAATTTACTGTGATTAACCAATTTTTTTAACGCTAAGTTCAATTTCAGTCACACCTAGGCCTGATTACTGCCAGGAGTAGGCTAAAAGATGTCAATAAGCAACACATGATGCCACGATCTGAAGATCCAGAACACATGAGGAACAAAGTCATTGACATACATCAGTCTGAAAAGGGTTACAAAGCCATTTCTAATGAACTCCAACAAACCACGGTGAAAGCCATTACCCACAAATGGAGAAAACTTGGAACTAAGTTAATGAAGTGCATCAACAACTCATCCAAAGGGTCACAAAATCATTGTTCATGATTCAGCAATATGAAAAAGATTGGGCAAAACTGGAATCCATGGAAAAGTTCCAAAGTTCCAAAGTGAAACCACTGCTGACAAAAAGAACATGTAGGTTCATCTTACATTTGCCAAGAAATATCTTGATCCCAAACACTTTTGGAAAAATATTCTGTGGGCTGATGATACAAATGTTTGGAAAGTGTGTATATTGTAGCATCCAGCGATAAACTAATAAACATTTCATAAAAAGAACATCATACCAGCAGTCACGCATGGTGGGGGTAGTTTAATTGTCTGGGGCTGCTTTGCTGGGTCAGGACCTGGATTACTGCCTGTATTTGATGTGATGTTGTGAGTGTCGACAGGTTTCCTTTCCTTCAGAACGACGCTGGATCACCAACTAATTAAAAAGATTTATTAA
>JBBIGC010051788.1:0-11372 GCA_037576955.1 Lepidarchus adonis | reverse complement strand
AGTGCAATTACACCAAGAGTGCAACGACAACTCATCCAAGACATCACAAAAGACCGCACAACAACATTCAAAGAACTTCAGGCTTCACTTGCCTCAGTTAAATTCAGTTTTCATGACTTTGCATTGAGAAAGAGACTGGGCAAAAATGACTTGCATGGCAGAGTGCCAAGAAAAAAAAAACTGCTGATCAAAAAGAACATTAAGGCTCCTCTCAATTTTGCCAGAAAACATCTTGATGATCCCCAATATTTTTATGAAAATACACAGTGGACAAATGAGACAAAAGTTTTTGGAAGGTGTGTGTCCCATTACATCTGGCATAGAAGTAACACCACATTTCAGAAAAAAAATATCATCCCGACAGTAAAATATGGTGGTGGTAGTGTGATGGTCTGGGGCTGTTTTGCTGCTTTTCCTGGAAGACTTTCTGTGATAAATGGAACCATGAATTGCTGCTGTCTACCAAAAAATCCTGAAGAAGAATGTCCGGCCATCTGTCCGTGACCTCAAACTGAAACTTTGGTTCTGCAGCAGGACAATGATCCAAAAACACACCAGCAAGTCCACCTCTGATTGACTGAAGAAAAACAAAATGAAGACTTTGGAGTGGCCGTGTCAAAATCCTGACCTGAATCCTAGTGAGATGCTGTGGCATTGACTTTTAAAATAGTGATTCATGCTCGAAAACCCTCCAATGAGGCTGAACTACAACAATTCTGCAAAGATGAGTTTGGGCCAAAATTCCTCCACAGCTGTAAAAGACTCATTGCAAGTTATTGCAAACACTTGATTGCAGTTGTTGCTGCTAAGGGCCCAAACAGTTAATATGTTTAGGGGTCAATCACTTTGTCACACAGGGCCATGTAGATTTGTATTTTTTCTCCCTTAATAATAAAATTCTTCCTTTAAATGCATTTTGTGTTTTACTTGGGTTGTCTTTGTCTAATCTTTAAATTTTGTTGATGATCTGAAACATTTAAGTGTGATAAACATGAAAAAAATAAGAAACCAGTTAGGGGGCAAACCCTTTTTTACACCACTGTATATAAAAACACACACTGAACTGTTCAGTGTCAAACAGCTGAATGGTTTTCCCACTCAAACCCACCAACAGGAAGGGAACTACTTAACTGTTCTGGACACCTGGCCCTTGTGATCAGAGGGATGCTGGTTCAAGTCCCAACCCTGGCACCACTGAGGAACCCTTGAGCAAGGTACCGTTCAGCTACACTGTGTAAGATGCAGATGACACATTTCGATTCAGTGTGTTTACAATGACAAATAGTCACTTTCACTCCAGGACTAAAAACCCTGTTTGAAGCAGTATAAACAACTGCTACTGGGCCTACAAACTACTGTCTATTATAATAATGGCAAATTATGAGCTAATGCTTTTATGTACATATTTTATTAGCTTTGAATCCATTATTATGATTAGCCCATGTAATAGTTAAAAGATTTTATTTCACTCTACCTAGGAGAGTTCAGATGCCACCCCTGTTGCAGCACTGTCAAGACTGCAGTAGGACAAGCAACCCTCTGGGTGTAAACAGGTTATAATCTTCCCCACAAAAGTCTTCAGTCTGGGACAAAGTTTCCGTGAAGTACGCAAGGGCTTCGACTTTTCCGAGTAAAGCAGAGGAGAGGGAGAAAAAACACAGGCATGCTTGCTAAATGATATGTTTAGAAAGAGATGAGGAACAATCTATAATTCGCATGGTTTACATGCTACACATAAGCTTTAATTTATGGTCAACCATAAGGGTTTTATTAAAGGAGGAGCATTCACAAAAATGTTAACATGGCTAGCAGCAATTGAGAGAAGGGGCAGTGGTGGCCTAGTGGTTAGGACTTTGCCCCTGGGTTAGAAGTTTGCAGGTTTAAGTCGCAGCCCGGGCACTACAGAGGTACCATTGAGCAAGGTACCGTCCCCTTCACTGCTCCCCGGGCGCGGCTGTGGACTGCTACCTGCTGCTGCATGTGTGATGGGTTAAATGCAGAGGGTGCACTGTGTGCTGTGGGGTGTTCACTATTACATATATTCACCTTCACAATTTGTGTAATCTTACCAAACCCCTGCAGCATTTGTTCATTGTTGAGATTCAGTCTTCAGTATTTTCAATATTTTATAAAAATGCTATTATAGAGTACTGTGCAAAAGTCTTAGGACCCTAAGAAATGCACAGTGGAGGAAATAATTATTTGACCCCTGGCTGATTTTGTAAGTTTGCCAACTTCATTGCCCAAAAGAAATGAACTTTTTTCAATTTTATTTTAACAGTTAGAGATATATTATCAAAAATAGCATCTAGAAAATCATATTATATAAAATACAGTCAAACCTTGTTAGCTCGCCCCTATTGGTCTGGGCTGTAAATTTGGTGAAAGGCAGGGTTGGTGAGCTAATGGGGTTTGACTGTATATCAATTGATTTGCATTTCATTGAGTGAAATAAGTATTTAATCCCCTAGCAAAACAAAACTTAATACTGTACTTGGTGTCAAAACCCATGCTGACAAACACAAAGGTCTAACATTTCTTGTAGTTGATGACCACAATATCATCTTTCCATATCAACATGTTAAAACAATGCATGCCAACATATCACAAACATTACTGAACACAGAAAGCAGACCTGTTTAGTTAAAAGCCGACTCACTACATCAAGGTACAGGCCATGAGGAACACTTCCTGCTTAAAAATATGAGTCTTCCTCAGCAGGCTTGACTGTGTGCCATGTAAACACATGATAATGCATCATGGAGATTAAGCATTCTGTTATTTTTAAGTGTGTTCCAGTGCAGATCAAGCATTCTGTTATTTTTAAGTGTGTTCCAGTGCAGATCAACATCCTAGTCCATCGCATTCACATCCTGGAACCCCTCACCCACCATCCAGCTCTACTTCCACAACTGAATACCCTCATATTTTTCTTAATTTGGGTCATGGGGAAGCTGGAGACACCCTGGACAGGAGAACAACCCATCACAGGAGACAGATGACATTTCACAGTCAACCTAAACCACAAACCTGAACAGTGGGAGAAAAACGGAGAATCTGGAGAAAACCCTCATAAACACTGGGAGAGCTTGTTCACTTCACAGTGACTGAACCAAGGACCTTCTTGCTTTGAGGTGGCAGCGCTAAAAACTTCTCCATTCACATTTTATTATAACTATTGGGACAATATTAAATAGTCAACTTGTTATCACGAATCTCCTTGTGAATATATCCCTACACTCTAAAAGTCTGCAGTCAGTTCCTGAAATTGATGTGTTAGAAGCATTAATTGTGTAAAGAATCTTATTGTGATGTGTAAACCAGTCACACTACTACACCGACCAGCCATAATATTACGACAGGTAACGTGAATAACATTGACTGTCTAGGTATTTCATTGTAATATTTAGTATTAGGCAGCGAGTGAACAGTCAGTTCTTGAAGCTGATGACCTGGGAGCAGGAACATAAAGATCTAAGGGCCTTATTGAAGCATCTCCAGACAGCAGGTCTTGTGGAGTGTTCCATGTCTCTGGTACTTAATAACAACTAAAGGTGATCTTTCTATTGAATCAGCAACAGCGTCATGGGCACCAAAGTTTCGTCGATGCATGCAGGGAGTGACTGTCTGTTCTGTTCTCAAAGAGGAGCTCTCATTGTACAAAATGTCAATGCGGCTCTGATAGCATTGTGCACCACAGTCAGAGCTGTTTCAGCAGCATGAGGGGGATATGCTCACTATTAGGCAGATGGCTTTAATGTTCTGCATTAAATGACTTAGTTTTGGGAAAGAACAACATATACAATGTGCTAAATGTTTGCATAGGCCACATTCATGTTAAATTCAGCAAATAAACAGTACGTTTGTATTAAAACATCTCTGCAGATGACGTGTCACTATTTACACTTAGAAAAACCACAACTGTGTCATTTGACCAGGGGCGCCAAAACTTTTGCATGTCTTAGGGGATCATAGATTGCAACCAAATCCCTTAACAACACACCCTCTTTAACCCATGCCTTCATTCCTCTAACCTGGGCTCTGCATGATAGCACATGTTTATTAAAATATGATAAATGTAATAATGTGAGATGTCACAATCTGATCTCGAGCATGAACAAGACTGAGCCCAATGCTTCAGTCATCACGTAGGTGCTTTGCCGCAGTGCACGTGTAAAATGTCAGTGTGGAACTTAAGCTTCCTCTTGTGTTAGCTTTTTGTTTCTATCTTTTATGCTAACAGGTCAGTTTTGACCCATGTCTTTAATCAGCCATAAAATACCATCAAAACAATTATTTGTCATCCAATTTGTTTCTTAACTCTTGGTTACATTGTTAGGTTTTCTTATCTATGAAAAGTTTGGTTTAAATAATTTTGATGGGCCACCTGGACCTCTCTTTTGACAGTATACCTCTCATTTTCAATTGTTAAAAAATGGTACCATATTTTCCCACCTCACATTATAGACCACATTCTATAAACCACAGAAAATGCTCATTTATGTTTACAAAATTAGGATAAATCGCCCCATGTTATTATCTGCAGTGTTACTGAATTTACTGATCTGAAGAATAAGAATATAATTTGACCCCTGGAGCCTTTTCAGCTCTATACCGTAGTGACATTATACAATTAAACTGATCAAATTTGGAACTTATCAATATCATGCCACAACGCAAGAACGACACTACAGAATTTAAGCTCCAGATCGTTGTTTTCGCGGAGCAACGTCTGCAATATTCGAGATGAACTTGTGTCCAAAATCAGCGATAGCAAAGCAGAACAGGTCACAATTGAGGATGTTTACACATCTGATTTTGAAAGATTAAAAGAAAGTTGAGCCTAATAATTTTTGCATTTCTGTATTTCTATTTTTTATACAGAAGAATTTACATGTAAATGGATGATTGACAGCCCTGTATAGCATTACCTTCACCCTCCAGTCAGAAATGAAAAACTCATCTTTTGTTCCATTTATTTTTGTTAAATTGAGCTTTTTCCAGCTTGTATTCTACACTAGGATGTAATGTAATGTAGGAAAGGGCAGAAAAAATTGAATGATGAGCCGTCATTTAAGTGACAGAACATTGTCACTGATATTTGCGTTGCTCTTTGATCTGTTCATTGCTGCAGTAAACAGTACATTTAAATTCTACTAGTCATTTGGGGATGTCGTCTTTTTGTACTGAATTATACTTTTAGTGAATGTGTTTTCATGTTTTTAGATAGGCTGCCCCATTTAAACAAGACAAACCCAGTACCAGGTTTAAAGCCGTGGCCTATTGTTGGAAAATACAGTAAAATGGAGAGATTTATACTGTAAATAAAAGGTTGTCATGTTACCTGGCTATTACTGAGGGATATTAGGACACATCTCCTTAATAAGTTTTTTTTCTTTTTTTTTTTAATGTAACATTGTTAACTATAGTAACGTCTATGGTGTTACGGGTCAATTTTGACCCATTTAAATTTACTTTAAGAAAACTAAAATATTTTTTTTTTCTTCAAAAATACAAAACAGAACAAATTATAATACAAATGTAGATTTGCAATTTCCAACTACCAGTGAAACCAATGATTCAACCAACAACAAGCATGTGTGTGTATGAGTGTGTGTGCACTTGGTATATTTCTTGGTTGAGTTTGTTTGTTCAGAGATGGACACAAACAGGTAAAGATAAGGTTGGGAGAGGAGCTGACTGTGTTGTGAGCTGACATGATTTTATGATTTTAGTTTTGGGTCTAATCTTCTAATATTTCTATCTTATAATAATCTTAACCAGATCAAAACTGACCCTAACAACACAAAGGTCATTGTTTTCACCAGAGCATTTTTAATGCAGTAAAATAGTTTTTTGTTTTTTGTTTAAATAAAGGTTTCTGATCAAGTCTAAAAGCCTAAAAGCAAATTTATGTGGTATTTTTATTAATTTAAAACATAAAACGGGTTGGTGATTTATGTTTGTAATACAGCATTTCACAACACTGAGGTAAAGTAGCTGTGTTTAATACAACCAATTTAACATGACATGAAAAATTCAGATAACTCAGGTGAAGACTGCACAGAAGTAACACACACTGGAGGACACATTTAAAGAGAGAGCGAAGTTTCCTCGAAACAGCAAAAAAGTAAAAAAAGATACAGAAAGGGAAAATGAATTGATGAGTAGTGTGGATAAGCCCCGCCCCTTCATGACACTTTCAGACACTGCTTTGCCAGAGCTTTACAGTAAAGTTCTCCACCATCTACGTGGTGACTGTGGTTAGATTTACCACAAACATTTATGTTCTGATGTTCACCCAGTGTGGATACTTGGACTCACTGCTCACTGGATTAACCCCTCGTTTCATTTAAAGCTAAATCCTCAGTTTGACTGATCACACTCAGCAATTGGGACATGTTGGGCACTTGGGAAATGGACAAGTAACGAGTTCATGTCATTATGCAGGACAATGTGAGAATTTAATTGTGCAAAAAAACACAATTGCACAAACAAATTGGGAAAAAGCATGATCACGGCATCACTAGTACAGGGGCTCCTCAACTTACGCCTGGTTTCCATTCCTCATCATGCAGGCCTGGAGGGCCAGTGTCCAGCACAGTTTAATGACTTCCATGAGCAAGCACACCTGGATCATCTCACATGTTCATTGCCAGGTTAGATGAATGCTACCAAATTGTGCTAGACAACAGCCCACTAGAACCGACTTTGGGCCGCCCTACCTTAGGCAGATCACAGCTTGCAAATGCATTGTGCAACCACTTAGGAATCTGTCTAGTTCTGGTTAGGAATTTTTAGACATTCTTCCTTGCAGAACACCTCTAGTTCTCTGATATTCTTGGGTCCTTGTTTGTGCACAGCAAGATCAACCCACAGATTTCCAGTGATGGTCAGTGTGGCAGGGGGCTGCAAGGGGGGCTTTCCAGTGTTTTTTGCAAGTAGTTCATGGTGGTTTGTGACGTATGCCTATTGTAGTAGCCAACCTTTTTTCAGCTGCAGTGTCTTGACTGACTATGTCATATTTGTTTCCAGACTTTGCTCATATTTAGTGGAATCTGTTCCTCCATCCGCACAAAGTTTCCAAGATATTCTTTCCATTTTATTCTACATGCATGCTTATAGTTATTGGAGCAGAAGTTCAAGTTTTCCTTCATTAGTCCACAACACCTGTTCCCAAAATGGCTTTGTATTATCAAGATGCTTTGCATTATTCAGATGTTCGCTTACATGATTAAGGAGCAAGGATTCCTTCAGGTGACTCGCGTCACCACTCCTGCTGCTGTCAAATGCATTTTTGTTTTTGCCACAATGACAATTTTAAGTTAATCAAATATAAACAGTGTATTCAAATTGACAGAAAATATTATTTAAATAATACGATAAAAAGTATTTATTTATTTATTTATTTATTATTGAGGCAGTACAGATATAGTATCAAAAGCAACATATGTTCAATGTCACAATGCTCACCCCAGTGAGTGAACAAGACCCAAATCAACACAAATACTTTGAGAACAGTATGGGACAAGGCCATGAAGCCAGACAAGCCGAATTACTGCCACAAACCAAGTAATTCATCGAAAGAGAAAGGAACGTTTTCTGGTTTCAGGCATCAGTGTCAATTCAGCACTGGAGAACATTACATAAACAATGACATCAAGTAAGTATGACATATTTGCTTTTTCCTAGGATATGTTTGTTAAAAATTATGATTATTGGATAGATACAAATACTAGATAATGTACAAATACTATCAACTATACAGACTGTATATAGAACTATACAAATATACTGTAAAAACTACACAAATAACAATACTATACAAATAGCCATAGTTCCTATATAAGGAGCAAATCCATGAATGTACAGTGTAGACAGTGCTGACAGTTAAATTGTGCAACATACTTAATGGAAGAAGCAAAAAAAAAAATATTATTTGACATTTGGCTTTTTAGATATAATTTTATTCTGCATTATTTTGTAAAAATGCAATATTTCAGCATATTATTGTTCTGAATGTAACTACTATTGTACTGATGCAATTGCTTTACATCATTATGTTATTGAATTATGCAGAAATGTTGGAATATCAGTTGAATTCTGGATTTCCAGTTTAATAATGTCTGGCATGTGAGTTTATGGTGATATTATGAATTGTTGGGTATTTTGCTGAGGGCAGCTTTATTTCTGTATGGTAATATTTCTCGTCCACTTGTGTGGTAAAGCAGTTTTTGCGTTACATTAAGCATCTGCACCCTTTCGCTAACAGGCTACTGTCACGTCCCCTCTTGAGAAGCCTCGCTATGTAACACTAAGCCCCTCACACAGCTTCGGTTGGTGACCTGACAAATTAGTGCCACAGCTGGAGGCAGTGTGAGGAACAGAGATTACACTGACAGGCCTGATGGTGAGAATGATTGCAAGTGACGTGCAATTATTGAATTAATCTGAATCAACTGGATTCTGAGGAGTAGCTGGTCTTTCTTCTTGCTCTCTCTCTCTCGCTCTCTCTCTCTCCCTACTTCACTCGCCCCTTCTCTCTCCAGTTTCCCCCTCTTTCTTCTCTCTCTCATTCACCCCTTTTCTGCTCTCTCAGTTTTTCTCCCCTTCCTCCACCCGCCATCCACATTTTCTTCTCACACACCTTGACCCCTGCAAGCGTTCTGAAAAGAAGGGATTAGGGGCTGGTGGGGAGAGCTTCAGGGCCAGAACAATTACCCTGGGGAGGAGGAAGAGGGGCAACACGCTGAGCCAGAGGCAAACCCCTACAGGTAGAATCGACGGGCCGAGACGTGACACTGTCACAAACCATTAGCCAGCACCGAATGCATGCACAAGCATATGCAAACATCTACTCTATAGTTTGTGGCCATCAGCAAGGGTATTCATGGGGCCGTGTGTCGCCTTAACTGCCTCAACTCTTCTTGGGAAGGCTTTCAACCGAAGACAGATCAGAGGCGAGTTCTACATATAATTGTATGAATTTGGTGATATATCCGTCAGTGAGGTGTAGATTCTGACTAATTCTAGGGAGTTTTACTGAGTCTGATATTTTTTTACAATGGTGGTAAATGGAACAACATGTACAGCCATTTATTCCCTATCCAGAACCACCAAGACCAAAGTTCTTGCTTTAAAAAAGTGAACAGAAAGTGATTTTTTGTCATCATCAACCCACCATTTCATACAAAGTGCACCTCAGTGAAATGTGACCTTTAAGCCATCCACACATGGAGAAGTGGGCAGCTATCAGCAGTGGCCAGGAAGCAGTGTAGTGGGACAGTGTGCAAGCAGCGGCCCAGGGCTCTCGACTGATTGTGTTTATACTGTATATCTTCCAATAGAAGCCCCAGCGTTTATTCAAAAAAGCATTGGGACGGCCTGGCTTTTAATAGAGACAGGTGTTTGTTGGAGACAGGTTATTATTCTCCTCGCAGACAGAACGGTGATGGGAATTTATGGCCACACAACGTTGTCCAGCTTCTTCACATTTATTTTGACAGAAGATAAAACATCACTACTAAAATCATCCCTCTTTCATTCCAAACCATTCCCTTTGCTATGGTGAAGCATAATGGACTCTACTTTTGCCTGCATATATTCTCCTAAAGCTTCCAGACAGGTCTTCTGATGAGTGAGTCCAGCTCCTCTGAGGTTCACAGACACCCCGGAGCCAAAGGTCAGCATGTCCAATGGCAAGCATTAGCTCAAGACCCCCAGAACTGGGCTGTGGAGCAGTGAAGCTGGGTTCACTTGAGTAACGAAGCTCCATCCAGTAGCTTTGAGATGAGCTGGAATGGCATTTGTGATCCAGAACTAATCGTCCACCATCATTACCTGACCTCACTAATGCTCAAATGAAATCAGATCCTCAAAGCAATGTCCCTGCATCTTCCCAGAAGAGCAGAGGTTGTTATTGCAGCAGTGGGTTGATTTCAGGAGGAATGCTGGAACTACTTCTGTGTAGTGAAGCTTCTAATAAAGTGGAAGCGATTGCACAATATTTGAAAGCCTTGTGGGAAGCAGAGAAGTACAGACCGGAGACTTTGTTGTGCTCAGGTGATAAACATTCTCTTTAAGCTCTGATGAGAACTTGGCTTGTCCCATGTTGCTGAAAAATATGCAACATCATTAGGAGCTTTGTGGTGGAGAGGAGGATGGAAGCTGTGCTGCTAGCCACACACAGTGCTGCCTGGGGTGGTACCCCCACGGTGAGGGAAAGTGTCCTGCTGAAAAGCCTCCTGGTTGGGGGGAGAGAGGCCCAGCATGCTCACTAAAGTCCACTCACAATGGAGCTGTGAAGATTCGAACACTTCGGCATCTACACGGCTTTCATTTACCAGCCATACTCACGACGTGTGGAGGAATGTTTGAGGAAGACGAGTCAAGTGTGTGTGTGTGTGTGTCTGTGTGTGTGTGTCTGAGGATAGGAAAGGGTAAAATAACAACAATAAAAAAAATGAATAAAAAAACTGTGGACTATACAGACATTAATATCATTTCATATGTTTTATATTCATGAAATAGTAAATATAAGAGAATAAACAATGTTGTTTCACTTTAAAATTTAAAAACTATTACAGATATTATTACACTTATGTTAATGCTGCTCTGCACCATCACCTAGTAGCGAAATGCACTCACTTTTCCAATAGAGATTAACAGCTTATTTCCTAATATATGCAAATGATCCATTATTTATTTGTTCTTAACATATTTTACTGTACAGCACTTTGGTCCTGTGCTGGTATAAAAGTGCTTTATAAATAAAGTTGGATTGGAGTTGGATTAGCCTGAAATCTTTGCACAAACTGAAAGACATATGTTTTATTCATAAAAACAATATAATATGTTTTGGGGTTTTTTAAATAATATAATCTGTAACAAATATGCACTATTTAGACAAAGGTTATTTATAGACCAGATTATCATACACAGAGGTCTTTCAATGTGCTGTACAGAAATAGAGCGTAAAGAAAAATAAATATTATAATTAAGACAATACAGACAGAAAATTTGGTAAATAAGCAGATACATTTTAGCCATATTTTAACTTTTAAGATCTTTTAACTTCTGTTTAAAACTGGCAACAGTTGGGGGAGATCTTGTTTCCATGGCGAGCTGGTTTCCAGCAGGAGGCAGCATAATAACTAAATACCATTTCATCCTGTTTAGTTGCAGCTCTCTGTTCCACTAGCTGACACCTTATAGCCTGATATTCATCAAAAATTACAGAGATATTTATGTCCCAAATCTTTGAGTGCCTCATCAGCAATAGGACCAAACAAAATTTTGCGTTTTGCTGGACAAAAGAAATGTGATGTCTTCGTGGTTTATAGTGTAAATGTTGTACAGATAATAAAACGGAA
>JBBIGC010051777.1:0-11373 GCA_037576955.1 Lepidarchus adonis | reverse complement strand
GTACGTGTTTGTGTGCATGTGTTTTTGTTTGTACAAGTGTTTGTGTGTGTACGTAAGTGTGTTTGTGTGTGTGTTTGTATGCATGTGTTTGTGTGCTTGTGTGTGTGTGTGTGTGTGTGTGTGTGTGTGTGTACGTTTGTTTGTGCATGTGTTTGTGTGTGTGCGTGTTTGTGTGCTTGTGTGTGATAATGTTTGTGTGCGTGTTTTTGTGTTTGTGTTTTGTGTGTGTTTGTGTGTGTGTGTGTGTGTGTGTGTGTGTGTGTGTGTGTGTGTGTGTGTGCAGGTCCCTCATGATCAGCCATAACATTAAGACTATCTCTTATGATCTATCTATTTATCAGCCCATGAACTTCAAGATCTGGTTGTTCCCTTACTGCCTGATATACTCCAGCCTCTGCGCAGGTACCACTGTGACTAGAAAGTGTCTTACATCTGTCAGCGGTCTTAATGTTCTGGCTGGTGGGTGTGAAGTGCTGAGATAATGCCGGGCTGATCTGAGGAGCCTGTGTGCATGTAGTGCAGTCATTAAGGTGGTCCGGGTGA
Organism: Lepidarchus adonis; assembly: GCA_037576955.1. Classification (NCBI taxonomy): domain Eukaryota; kingdom Metazoa; phylum Chordata; class Actinopteri; order Characiformes; family Lepidarchidae; genus Lepidarchus; species Lepidarchus adonis. Next base: position 10,830 of record JBBIGC010051777.1, on the reverse strand, counting down.
CCCTGGAGTAAATTAGATTCGACCGGAGCTTTGTGTGCGATGTACCGTCGGGGGGACCACCTGATCCAATCAGAGCCTTTGACCTTCCCCTCGTTAATGTGCTCATCGGAGGTGCGTCGGCGTGACCGATTTGCCGTGAACGACCCTCCTATATCTTTAGCACGCTGATTGATGCTGATTATTTATGCCGGGGGATCATACGCAGAGCGTATTGGATATCAATATCTGGCTCAGTGGCGGGCGATGGGACACTAATGGGCAGTTCGCCGGAGCAGCTGTCTCACGCATTAGAGACGTACACCAGCAAAAAGTCCAATTTGTCTCTTTAGCTGACAAACTAGGCATTGTGGGGACTTAGACTGCAGGCATATAATATCATCCACTGATCCAGACCCACTGCTGTGGTCTTTACAGGATAACTGGGTCCAATGGGAGATTGTAAAACACCTTTTGTCACCAGGGATTTTTGAAAACACTAATTTTTCATTTTGGTTATTTTATTTAAATCCCTTCCACATGAGCACGAAAATATCTCCATCCACATGTAAACACAAATCTGGCTTCGATCCATCAGACCCTCAACCACAATGTTCCAGAACAGTTTATTTCCAAAGGCACTGAGACTGTTTTGTCTGTTTAATCTGTTCTGATCTCTGGACTATCAGTCTTCACTTTTCTCAGCATCTGTCTGCACTTTACTGTACAGATATTACACTTATGTTAATGCTGCTCTGCACCATCACTTTTCCTTCATCTTTTGCACAACCCACCTACAGTTTTTGTGTTGTAGTGTGTGTTTTGTTAAGTAGCTGATAGTATTTATTTCTCTCTTTTTGCACTGCTTTCTTCCCACCTCCCCTGTGTGTGTATATTGTATATTGTTGACAATAAGGCCTTTAAGTAAGAATTTCATTGTACATGTACCTGTGCATTGTACACATGACAATAAATCTCTTGAATCTTGAATTGAATCTTGAAAACCGATGTCAAACACTGTCAAAAGTGATAAACAGTCTTGTGTAACCTTGCTGTTCTTGTGGAACCGACCGGGTCTCGTTCAAATCCAACGACGATGTTATCATTGTGTTTTGTGCTTTCCAGTGACTTCCAGCTACAGGAACAATCAAGCATTAGTTCAGACATGACAGCTTTATGTGAGAGCTACACACAGTGTACAAAGTGTGTTGTCCAAGGAGATAAAGTTGTACAGTTCTGCCTGTTCAGTCGTTTGTGTTTGGGTGATGGTTTATTGTAGAGACTAGGTTCTTTACAATGGTGGTGAATGGAACCAATGTCTCTGCAACACCAATGTACATTATCTCCCCTCCAAACCCCCCAGTGAAGCTCCACATGTCTCTTGAGTGTTTCTATGGTGATAATGGTGAAATAGTGAATCTGAACTCAATCATGTTGGGGGTCCTGCACGTATGCCTCCACCATGAATGGGTTCAGTTTGAGGATCTAAAGCTTCTCCAGACTCTGGAAGTACAATGTCTCATCAGCAGCATCTTCATCACCACCATCTCATGTCTGTGAGGAGCTTTTAGAGGAACCAGACGTCTGGTTCCATTCACCTCCACTGTAAACTGTTCTGACTACTTTGCTGAACAAACATACACCGGTTCAGACTGCGCATCTGTGAGGGACAGATTTATCCAGGATGATCATGAAGGTCGCATACTGATCACCATGCTGCTCTGTATCCTCCACACACACAAACAGAAGATTCATTCGTTCTGCATTTGAGCAGAGTGGAGATGTGAACGATAAGTCATTGATGTTTGGGGTTCGGTTATGAATGTCTCACATTGGAAAATCGCTCCGAGAAAGTTGAATTCTCTAAGCGTTCAGGACAGCCGCATGCAGCCCTGGAATCAAAGTTGACAGAAGGGAAAGAAAAAAAGGCAAAACGCTCAGAGAGGTGCTATTTTAGCTCCATCTTCGAGATTGTGGAAGTGTGAGCTGTTTGTCACTGAAAAGGGGGAAAAAATTGAAAACGACAGAGACGAGATAGAGCTGAGCACATAACTCTTCATGCTTGGAGAGATGGTTTACGATTAGCTTATTTGAAATCACTTTTATTTACAGTTTCTCTCTCTTTCACTTTTTCTCCCTTTTTTTGATGAGAGAAAAGCCAATGCATGAAGAATGGGTTTCTGTATCATCTGAGCGGGTCCTACATCTCCAGTCTCTTCTGATGTTTATGCACCAAAGCATCCATAAGTGTGCATGGGCACTTTCCAACTTCTCCTCAGCCGTTAGGATGAATTCGATTGCTTTATATGTAAATGACATTGATTCGGATTGGCTGTCCTGTATTGGCTGAAAAACCTTCTCAAGACTTCAACATGCAATGGCCTAGTGTTTAGAACCTTGCCTCTGGGATCTGAAGATCACAAGTTCAAGTCTTAGCCTAGGTTAGACTTAGGAACCCTGGTGGAAAACATGTTTGTGTCTGTGACATCACAAAAAATTCAGCTTTAAAGGGTCAAACTTTTCATCCTGGCCAGTTAATTGTAACAGACGCTCTCAGACTAAATAGTTCAAGGGAGCTCCACTGAGAACTATACACTCAGAGGCCTTTTTCCTCCAGTAAGGGGCGCTAAAGTGAAGTAAATCGGTTGACGGCTGGTATAACGACCACATTAAGAGACACAGTCCATACAGACACAGTGATTGGACAAATGTATTGTCTCAACACCACACTGTTTTTCCTCCGAGTTGCAGTCACTGTAAACTTTTTTCAGGACCAATCGCTGTACACATTTATTATGACCAATCACCACACACTTTCATCTGGACCAATTACTGCACACATTTGTCTGGATCAGGCAAAGTACACTTTCACCTGGACCAATCACCATACATTTTCACCTGGACCAATCACCATACACATTTGTCTGGACCAATCACCATACACTTTCACTCGAACCAAGCGCCATACACGTTCGTCTGGACCAATCACCATAAACTTTCATCTGGACCAATCACTCCACACGTTTGTCTGGATCAGGAAAAGTACACTTTCACCTGGACCAATCACCATACATTTTCACCTGGACCAATCACCATACACATTTGTCTGGACCAATCACCATACACATTTGTCTGGACCAATCACCATACACTTTCACCTGGACCATTCACCATACACTTTCATAACTCGGGGGTTCCTCTAGTGTGAGAAAGCTCCAACCCTGCAGGAGAAGGTCAAATAGTTCCTCAAAACATGGTTCTAAGAACTGTAACCATTCTCAGTTAAAAGGGGAAAATTCCTCCAGCGGTTCTAAGAGCTGGTCTAAAAGGGCAGATGAAGAACATCACAGCAGCTCTGAGAACATCGCTTGATGGAATAAATTGTTATAAATGTTTACATTTTACAGTTTATGGGAGGTTTGTGGATGCCAGGGCCTGAGCTACGAAAAGGAAGGGGTTTTATTTATTTCCAGTCAGCTAAGATCTGCAGGGTCGATTCTAATGCTTGAGGGATGTGTTTCTGTGTGGCCTGAGTAGATGTTGTGTTTCCAGTCTCAGCTCTCGGAATCCTGCCCCTTCCTATCTGCCTATCGCAGGGTCTCAGAGGCTGCTGGCTGCTAGATTAGCTCCCAGCTGGCAGCTTCATCCATCCCGTGTTCTGCAGGGGACGAGTTTCACCTCGTTTCCTGCAGGGAGCTGATTGCTCAGGCTGCGCTCAGGTCATGATGAGGTGCAGGAAGAGAACAGGGGGATGTAATCTTGTACCACGTTGTTGTAAATCCACCGTTTTCCATTGAAACCCAAGAGCCTTTCCAACTGCCACACCTCCATGTCTGCTGCGGCACTGCAGGGAGCTCCATCTAATATATATTCCTCTCAAATGTCCCCTCCAGATCTTCTACTTCTCCATTGGCTTCTTTTTCATGAAACAGTCAAGAACAAGGACTGACCCATATGGGAATGATCAGAATTTGTGGTTCTATCTGTAGTTTTCCTCCATCTCCATCAGTAGTTATATCTCCCTCAGATATGAAATGAAATTAGATTAGATTAGATGAGATGAAAGCAGATGAGATGAAATTCTACTTTATTGTCATTGTGCAGAGAACAAATACAAAGCCAATGAAATTAGTATCTAACCAGAAGTGTAGAGAACAGTTAATTTACAGTACAATAAAAGTTCAATATAGTGATGCTATGATACAGTATGTACAGAGTATGGAGAACCGTATACAGGGGGTCCTCGGTTTACGTTGGAGATACATGCCTTCGAACACGACGTAACCTAATTTTTATCAGAAAAATTGAGTAAATGCCCACTAACAAAAGAGACTACAAAACTCACATAAAGCACATACACAGCAGTAATGAAGTAAACAATTTCTGACCTTTATTCCTGTGGTAAATGTATAAATACATAAATAAAAATAAACACATGGAGCACCGACACAGCAATAATGAAGTGGAACAGTTCGTTAACAGAGCAGAGATTGAATAGGAGCACTTTGGAGATCATTGGAGGCTAGGAGAAGGGCCTCATGGGTATTGTAGTTCGTTGACAGAATGGAGTCTGTGGGAGAAGATGAGTGCTGCCTGATGGGAACTGAAGTCCATAGGTACTGATAAGTAGTGGAATTACAGTAGAGAAGATACGAATAGCATCTGATCTGAGGGGAGACTTGGAAGAGAACAGGTAAATGCTAACAGAAGATGCAATCCAGGTTGAGAGGCAAGACAGAAGGCAGATTGAAAAACAGTGAGGGGGCAGAACCAGGAAGTAAACATACGAGACACCACTGGCGTGTGACGCCACGTGTCACCCTCTCTGCTGGCCAACTAGTTTCTGCGTAAACTTTGTTTTTTACATAGCAAATTAAGTAAAAAAAAAAATAAAAAATAAGGGAGCCAGTAACATAACCACAAATTTACCCCCTGCATATAGCAACTGGTGTACAGTAAATTTTCTTGATGATGAGCAGCTGGATACTGAAGATCCATTGAGCAGTTTTCACTACTTGCTAGAGAGCTTTCCGATCAGATGCAGAGCAGTTCCATCTTTTAATTACATTTCTCACTGTGGAAACTGCAAGCTGACAACACTTTGCTATCTTCTTGTATCCTTCTCCTGCATTGTGGGCATCAATAACGTTCATTTTCAGAGTCTCACTCAGCTGCTTAGAGGAACACATGGTTGTTGAGTGTCCACAAGTGTGTGCACAAGGTTTAAAGAGTCAGAGTATTTGTAAAGCTTTGAAATTCGCACACTGACATTTACTAAAGACATTTACTAAAGACATTTACTAAAGACATTTACTAATGACATTTACTAATGACATTTACTAATGACAACTGTTTCCATGCATCACATTTAATGAGCTGATTAAGGTTTGAAACCTTGTAAATAGAATCAGAGATTTTGGAACTCTTAGGGTGCCCAAACATTTGCACAATGCCATAATAATGTTTTTATTTATTATTTTTGTTCATTTTATGGCATAAAAAGTAATTGTGTATTTTTTTCCATGTTCTAGAGAGACTCTGTTAACATCTTTTTAATTACAAAATCACCAAAATCTGTTATTTATCAATGGGTTTCCAAACGATTGCATAAGAATCTTATCTTGTCTTATCTTATCTCATCTAATCTCATCTCATCTTGTCTCATTGCTTTAATGTATATCCTGCAGTCTAGTAAACTGAACATTTTAAACTTTCATTTTAGCAAAATATGGAGCAAAATGTCCTGTACCGATGTTTCCTGTGGTGTTGCTGAAGCCATGGTGTTTTGCTCAATTACTCTTTACCAGACTCCCAGAACTAAAATTTACTGTCCATTTGAATAAACCTCCCTATTTTATGAAGGGAAAGCAAACCCACCATGGCAATTATGCAGCAGGGGTCTCGGGTGGGTCTGAAAATCCGAGCTTGGGTGAGAAAAAGTGTGCAAATGTATTCAGCGGTCATATTTGGGTGAAAGAAAAGGAGGCAGAATGGAAATGTGCCTGCTCGTTATAACCTCCATGACATGGGACCGTTGCCCAGCTCGCTCAGCGAGCACCATTAAGCTCTGTTTGGTAATGACCAGGGGGATTTGGACCAAACAGTACAAGTTGGAGGACAATGGTGTCTGTTTTGCACAGTGCTTTGAAAAGACCACGGAGTGCTTAATTTAATATTAGAACTTCTGCTTGGTTTATATTATCAGTAACTCTTAAAACCTATAGGTGGCGTGACTGAGTTATACATTTCTATAGGAAGCCTTTAATGGGGAATTCCAGCTAAATTCTGCTTAAGTGTTGATGATGATGTGAGAACAGCTCCCGTCTGGTTCCTCTCCGAGCTCCTTTCCAGTGATGGTAATGTTAAAGATCCCTCACACACGATGGTGATGCCTGATGTCTACCAGAGTTTGGAGAAACTTTTGGTCTTAAACTAAACCCATTCATGGTGAAGGGGTACATGCAGGGCCCCCAAAGTGATTTACTTCACATTCACTATTTCACCATCATCACCATAGAAACGCTTCACTGGGGGTGGAGAGGAGATACAATGACAGTAGTTGTTCTGGAGACGTCTGGTTCCTTTCTCCACCACTGTAGTCTCTGCTATGAACCAAACTTCCTAGCACCTCAATGTAGCCTCGCAGGTAAGTGGGGAAAGCATGTGGGTCAGTAAGAATATTGGTGAAAAACCATCTAAAGTCCTTTCCAGTAATGGTCCAAGTCTTTATACAATAAACTCACCTATCAGCCATAACATTAAATCCACTGCCAGGTGAAGTGAGTAACACTGACTGTAGTTATTTCAGTTATTAATAGTTATTTAAAATCGGTTCAGAAGAAGCAGAGGTGGAAACATCAGGAGAAGTGAATAATACTACTGACAGGACAGCAGCACAGATAGAGAAGTGTGTGTAGTGAAAAGTGCAGGTACTAGACAAATTTTTTTTAAAGCAGCCACTGTTGTTCCTTCAGGAAAGATTCTTTAGAGGAAACTCATGGAGCTGCACATAAACCAGGGGAGAATTTCATAATTCTGCTGCTAGTGCTTTCATAACGTCCATGTCATAATGTGATGACGATGTCTAAACGCTGCTCCTGCCGTTAATAGTGTCTCACACTAATGAACAGGTTCTTCACAATCAAGAAATGACCAGAAGCATAATTTCCTAGAAATTTTCCTAGAAATGTCGATGGTTTTACACTTTCAGTCAAGACTCGAGGGCCCTGATTAACGAAGAAAACAATCAGTGCTCGCCCTGCTCTCTGATTAATGTGGAGAGACAACGCATGAAGCTGCAACAAGAGTAAAGCAAATCATACCAAGCAAAGAATATATCAGCCATAACATTAAGACCACCTGACTAATAGTGAGCAGGACCCTCATGATCAGCCATAACATTAAAACATTGCATTTACATGTCTTAATCTACCGTTCTACACCAAATATAATAATAATAATAATAATAATAATAATAATAATAAGAAGAAGAAGAAGAAGAAGAAGTTATTTTTATATAGTGCCTTTCATAAACCCAAGGTCGCTTATCCAATGATTCTTCACACACTGTGCAGTCAGACGGTGAACCCAATAGCAGCAGCGAGGTTTTCTCTGACTACATCACTGTATCAGGAGGATTTTTAACATAAGGACGTGAGGGTTCAGCTTAAATAAAGTTAGAAACATTCTATACTAACTCTATTCTATAAGTTTATTGTAGTTATTTTTTCAAATCCTCCACATACGGTGACGTTTTATATTTGTAACGTATATATGTGTATATATACTGTACTGTAATGTCGCCACATGCTGGAATATTAAAGTATTTTTATTTTTTAAATGTTTTTATTTATCATGACACTAATAAAGGATGAACCTGGGCTTCCTCATTTCTGCCCCCACCAGGTAAAAACACAGTATTGCAGTCTAGGCTGCAGTTTGCGTTTAACAGAGTCAACCAAACATCAATGTAACATCACACAGAGGTCAATCAAATGCCGCTACAAAACACTGCGGTCATTCAAAGATTTGAACTCACGTGTGGACAAGGCCTTAGTAGGACTACTGACTTTAACCTGATTTGGACCTGGTTCAGATGTTTCCTTAATAGTCTTCATTTTATTGAGTCTGGTTCCTCTCTGAGCTCCTTTCCAGTGGTGGGGATTTTAAAGAGCCCACCAAGTGCTGAGGAATGGAATCTCCTAAAGTTCCCTCAGACACAAGATGGTGATGAAGACAGCCTGATGCCTGAGACATTGTTCTATGAGATTTTGGAAAAGCTTTAGGTCTTATAACTAAACCCATTCATGGTGGAGGGGTACATGCAGGGCCCCCAAAGTGATTTAGTTCACATTCACTATTTCATGAACGATCCTAACTGTAAACCTCAAAAATAGAACCTTGCTAAGAGCATAAGAAAGAGCTACTTAGAAGAACCCAACCTCCAAACCTGAGGCATGAAGAAGAACCAGGTCAGAAGGCAGAAATCGCCATCCATTTAACTAATTAGCAAGAGGGATGCGGTGGTTGACTATTTATGTTCTGGAGCATCCAGGTGAGGCTATTTCTTGCAGCAGGAGAGTGAAAGACACATGAAGATAGTCCCAAAACGATCATGCAAGTTCAGCCTATATAGACATTCCCAATGGACGTTAACCTTGGAGTCCTGAGCCTTTCGCATTACACTGTTCCCCTCCCTTTGACCTTCCTTTTCTCTACTTCAGAGCCCAGGAGACAGTTAATTACCCCTAAACTAATTACTTCTCCTTGCTTCAAATACCCAACGTAGCTGCATTAGACATGGCTAAATATTATCCACGCAGAAGCAGTGACATAAAAGACGCTACAGAGTTACTTGAAAGTGTGTAAACCCTTTAAAAACATTATCTGATTTGCAAAGAAGTCCTAAAAGTAGGAATGAAAACCTAGTTAAGCAAATAACACAAGAATTACACAAAAGTCATGTTTTTGGTCATATTCATATAAAAATAATGAACATTTTAATGGGTTCACAAACAGTCAAGCACCTCTGTGTTGATGTTGGTGATTGTTGTGTTTCTTCAGAGAGAAGCTGGATCACCAAACAATTTTGTTTAAGATTTATTAGAGAGAGAGAGAGAGAGAGAGAGAGAGAGAGAGAGAGAGAGAGAGAGAGAGAGAGAGAGAGAGAGAGAGAGAGAAAACTTCACAAGTTAAAAATTCAGGTTCATAGAGAGTGTAGTTCTCCTTAGAATGGGGGATCCCCAAAGATCATGGGATATGTTCAATTCTCCAGAATGAATGATAAACCACATGTAAATGCAATGTAATAGTTTTCTTTGTGCTCATCAAAATTTTGGCAGAAACTGATGTGACGGATATGTGACATAAAATGCTTTTTTTTGACCCCATTCGAATGTGCAGCCAAACAAACGCCAGCCCTGAGAACCTGTGTGGACGGTCAGATTGACTCCAACATGCTGTGGCCATCCAATGTGCGCTCACTTGACACCACGAACATCAGAAACATTTTTTGAATCAGACGCAGTGTGGACGAGGCCTTAATGTCCCGTTGATAGCTGTGGTGAGCTTTGTGTGATGAACTTTGTTCACAATGATGCGTGTACGAGTTCTCTCTCCGAATGATTCACATTTTGCTGTTCCCCTCAACTTGGGTCTGATTACACCGTCCTCATGCTGCCACTTTCTCGCCATCTTTACACTTATCCTTTCTATTGCCCATTTTCTGCTTTTCTTTCTTCCTCACCCACAGTAACAGGTTTGTTTCCTTCCTTTGTTGCGCTGCTCGCATAACAACGTCAGGATGCCTCCTCGTTCGCTGGGAATTCTCAGGAAAATTACTTGCTTGGATGCAGTCAGACAGTACATGGATTGAGCACTAGGAGCTGGAAGGGAAAGCATGATTATCATCCAAATGATTTGTACCTATTGCAGAACAATGCACAACGTACTGCAAGTCTGATTTGCGTCACTTGCTTTCCAACAGTACATTGTGCATTTTATTCCCACTTTTTCTCATTGAAACATGAACACATATCATCCAACCATTGTCCAAACCATTCATCCAATGATGGGGAAGCTGGAGCCATTCCACACTCACAAACATATGGGTGATGTTGAGTAGCCAGTCAACCAAAACAGTGTGAAGAACCCGGAGAGCCCAGAAGAAAGTCAGGGAGAGCTTGTACAGTCCACACAGAAAGACACCTGGACAGGACCTTCATGCTGTGTGAGTCACTGCACCACCTTGACCACGTTAAGTCCAGAAGATACTCTTCATTTGTGTACAGATCTGCAGCTGAACGATTGGCCAATGTGCTGCGAGTCTGTTTTGCGCCACTTGCTTTCGCACAATCTCTCGTGCACCTTCTTCTCACCGAAAATATATGGGAGCAAAATATCAGACAGAGAATTCGCGTGGACATATACCATAAGGGTTAAGTCTTGACAGACCTCCATAACCTTCCTCTTAGCCGTCCTTGAGTGCAGCCTTGTGATTGCGCCTCCATTGGTTATCAATCAGTCATGGATAAAACGCAGGTCAGTGGGTCACGGTTCAGGGAAATCCCACTGGGTTTGGATGAGTGATTCTCCTCCATCAGTCTGAAACGTGTGAGTGCTCCCGTCACCATGGGGTCAGCACCGTGGAGAGGCTCGGACTGGCCTTATCTCCACAGCTTCATGGGCAGGACTTCTCTAAATGCCTCAAAGCTCCCTTATCTACCTTTTCCGTGTCCAGTCGCTCACTCTCTGAATTGAGATGAGCAGCTTTGTTGTATTCCAGTGCTCTAAACACACCTACACACACACAGACACACACACACACACACACGCACACACACACACACACACACA
>JBBIGC010051749.1:0-11373 GCA_037576955.1 Lepidarchus adonis | reverse complement strand
AGTTACACTGTAGTTACATGCATTGTTAATGTGTAATTACACAGTAATTAGAGACACTTAATATAAAGTGGGACCCACATCCAAACCCCCTATTATATAAGCATGCTAATGTACTTTTATTTAATGTGTTCTTTACATTAAGTAATCTCTGATTTCTAAGCGAGATATGTGATATACAGCATATTTATTTGACTTCATTTAAAACGGGGGTTTATGTTTGACCATCTGATTAGTGTTGCACCAGGGTGAGAGTGGGTGATACGGGGAGTATAGCGTAGCGTAGGTAAAGAAGACGGAGCGAGTGATGAGTCCGAGTTCACATCTGGTACATTGTGCACCAACCAAGTCAAATTCCTCACCTGCAGGAGGTATATTTTTACCGTATGTACAATGCCCATCAAAAGTTTGGGGACCTCTTGCCTTCTTTTGAAGTTTTCACTGCAAAGTTTAATGCAAAATGTATTTTATTTGCTAAGTTTAACATGTCATAATGTGGTGCACATGGCGGCATGTTATACTTATCAAATAAATGGAAATATCTATTGCAAAGACAATATTTTATGCTATATTTAGCACTCGTTATAATTTTTAATGCATTACAATTTGTAGAATTATCGGTTTCCTATAGATGTGTACTTATTTAGAAAGTCAACAGTTTCATGGGGCCCCCCAAACTTTTGACTATATTACATGACAAAAGGTTTTTATTTTGAGAGTCTGTTGACTAACAGGGGAGCACCAGGATGATTTGATTTGGGCAGCCAGGAGGTTGTTCAAACTCCCTCACCTAATGGGAAAACGTTTTTTATGTAAGAGTGGTCATAACAGGCACTGGCACACGGACAAGAGTATTTAGGGACCTCTGGTATGAAGAACATCTTTTCAATGAATTTAAAGACCACATTCCACTTCAAATAAAAACACACATGCTCCTATTTTTTCCACATATACTCAAAATGTGGTACACATTGTGGAATAGCACACAATCCTAAGACTAACAAGCTAGGTAGATGTATTGTCTTTCTGACCCTTAGCTCACTATCATGGTCTGCCAAGAACGAAAGATTGGACAGGGCTGGATGAGTAGATGGAACACATGCAAGAAGTAGGCACCACTCTGTGACTTACTATTCCACTCAAAACCGCCCTAATACTCGGCCATATCTCTTACTTTTCATCACGTTGTCCTCAAAGCTAGTTCTCCACCCCACAAAAAAGTGAACGTTCCAAGGGAACGATGACAAAAGCAAGGGAAACTCTCAGAAAAGTCTCACAGAATCAATCTTCCATACGTCGGACTTTGATACCATGGGGCATCCATTATCTTGTCTTCACTTCCACTACCCACACTGGTCTAATGAGGAGGCTTTGGGAGAAGCACCATAACGGGTGAGGTGGGGGGTATGATAACAAGGCAGGGCCCTTTTACATAGTCTGAAACATCTGCACTCAAGATGGAGAGGTTGGGTATTGAATTGGGGTTTTTTTTCCCTCTCTTTTATTCATTTATACATCAATCTTGAGAGCAAGAAGGCTGAATTGTGTTCCTGGACATTTGTGAATAAAGTGAGGCATTTTCCTTTTGCCTTTCAGATTCACACTTTACATGAGAGCAGCTTTTGTTGACGATCATCAGGAATGTCCAAGGGAAAATGGTGAGGATTGTGGGAACCAAATGTTACGAAGCTTTCAGAAAGTGTTGGGGACGGAATGGCCCTCAACAAAAACTGGTGCATCCCCAAGCAAGCGTATGGTAACAATTTGTGTTTTTCTACCTCTGAAAGTCACTGACATGTTGTTTCTAAGCAGTAACCACTCAATCACCCTGTGCTACATGGTGAAAATCCAGATTTGGTTTATTTCTCCATGATACGCAAGAGAAACGTCTTTAGCGACCACACAATTCACACAGAAACACGAATCAGCTGATGGTATCTGTGAAGGCTGGCAATGTGGGACCATTTCATGAGATTCAGATGTCAACTGTTACTTTATTCTGCGAGCCAAAAGACTGCCGCTCCAATCATCATGCCAGCTACACATTACTATAGAACCATTCCCAATCTGCAACAGTTCTTATAACTTTAAAGCTCTGGAAGTCCATGCAGGACAGAGTCCAGGGCCATTGCTATTCAGATGGATGGGAAAGCTGCTGATCCTGAGACTTTTCCAGGCCGTCCCAGGACATCAAGCAGTAGCGGAGCATCACTGTGACCAGTCCTTACCGAAACCAGATGAGCCTTATGCTCAGAATCTGATATTTTCTTGTTTAGCCTTGTTTAAGCCACAGTACATGTGGCGTAAGCTGTGGTTCGAGGCCCCAGTGGGGTCTGATGAACTGAGTTTGCCCTTGTTTTTCCTATTAAAGCCTCTGGGTCACCATTGCTGAACGGGGACATTATGGGAGTGTCTCCTGGTGTGTTTAACCTGCTCCGTAGAAATGACAGAGCCATTGTAAATTTCATTGGTAAAATGAAAATCCTGCACTGCACATGAAAGAAAGTGCCTGAAGCTTGTAAATAGAGTTACAATACATTTGTCATTGCGTTATTTGCGAGTTTGGTAATGAAACAAAATTTAGGGTTTACTTTAAAAAAAATAAATAAAAAATAATAATGTTTGTATACATTATCATTCTGACAGACAGCACTTCACAACAGGAAGTGTAGGGGGCGACATGGGTTCAATTTTTCCAATAAAACATCAAGAAAATTGCTCATGGCTCAAACTAAACTATAAACATTAATGATTATAATATGTTTAATTACACCTTATACATTTGTCAAAAACATTTTTTTTCATTTTTAAAATGTTAAAATTAACAAATGATAACTGCTTACAGCAGATAACACCCAACGCATTATTTTAAATAAACAAATAAAACATAATGTTTATAACCAGATCAGAAAGTCTTACTGGCTCTCCAGGAGGGCCTCTAGGTCCATCCTTTCCAGTATTCCCAGGAGGACCTCTAGGTCCTGGGGCCCCCGAGGGTCCAGGTGGACCGGGTGGACCAGCCTGTCCTTGGTCACCCTGATGGAAATACAAGAATGGACATGTGGTTTACAGGCAAGTCAGGAAGTAGGATTAAAAATTCAGAAACAGAAGTGTTGCCCTTGTATTATCTGGTATGTGCACATTTCTCTATTAGTGATGGGCAATAACTCAACCCCTGGCTTTAACATCTTTTCCAACCTGATTTCACAAAGAATTCATAAGATTTACAACATCTGTGGATCATTTTCTTGGACCACATTTCAAATAAAGTTGCAAAAAACTATAAACTGTTCATGTAAGTTGACGTCCTATGAATCTGCCATTGTGAGATATTACTGCCCAATTATGGAGAAAAACAGGAGAACATGCTTAAACCCAAGTCTTTAATGCTAGTATGAACTCTCATTTCTCCTCTTTGGTAATAAATGTGAATCTACAGCCTTGTGCAAATGTTTGAACACCCCTTGACAAACAACATTTGGTAAAATTCTAAAGGGAAATGAATACACATTCTCTACAGAGCAAAAACATAGTGGCATTTTAATTCATATTTTAGTGCATTAGTAATGTAACATTGGAAAAAACAATTATACATTTTATGTGCCATATATTTGCACAAGCCACATTATGTGTTGTGTTATTTCTGCCCATATGTTAGCAAATCAGCTCATGAAAAACAATAGTGCATTAAAAAGGCCAGAGAAGCGGTTAGAACAATGGTCACCAAGCTTCCATCTGAAGATGGACTCTTCTGTAATAGTTATCTCCATCTAACATGCTGCCCCTTCCCTTCACTCCAGCCAATCTTCTTTATTAATTAATTTATAAGAGCAGGTTGTCCAGATTGTGACTTGGTCAAGTCAATTCTTATTATACAGCGCTTTTTACAACTGACGTTGTCACAAAGCAGCTCTACAGAGTTTATAGAGTCCGGGTCCATCCGGGCTTGGTGACCACTGTTGCAGTGAAAGTGAAAATGAGCATTATCGTATTTCCTCCAACGATAGGCTGCCCCACATTATAGACGGCCCCATTCTAGCTGCAGAAAATGCTTATTTATGTTTTAAAACTCTAACATAAGCTGCCCCATGTTATTAGCTGCAGCTTTACTGAATTTAATGACCTGAAGTGTCATGGCCCATGGAGGCCTTTGCAGCTCCATACCGGTAGTGACATTGTACCATAATTGAGCAAAAACAATTAATAATTATATAATATCACCCTTCATTTGTTCAAAGGAAATTTAAAAACTAATTTTCCCAGCCAGCCACACATTTTGTTCCTTTTATTTCTGTTAAATTTAGCTTTTTCCTGCTTGTATTGTATACTAAAATGTAATTAATAGAGGCTGGATGCGGCAACACCATTTAAATAAGAGAACAGTCACCCATCATCTGCACAGAGGTGTATCGTAGCAGTAGCATAGCAGTGCAGTGCAGAGGGTTTTCTTCTTCATCTTCGAATTTGTCATATTCAGCAGAATATGAACCAGATTGTGAGGTTATACTTAGTAAAGCTAATCATATGCTGCATTTAGACAAGATCATCTCTACAACTGCCTTTATTTTACAATACACAGAGTGTCTGCGTATTTTGGTGCATCGAGGACTACCATGATGGCTAGGCTAACAGCTAACTGATGCTAGTTTCGGCAAACAACTTGTTTTAGCTAATCACCTGATCTAGCTTTGCTTCGTGTTGTTTTTCAAACTGGTCATTATTGCAGTAAAAAGTACATTTAAATTAATTTGGGAATGTCATCTTTTTGTGCAACAAATTATACTTTGAGATGGGGTTTTCATGTTTTTAGTTAGGCTGCCCCATTTAAGCAAGTCGCACCCAACACCAGGTTTGCAAAATCAACGTATAAGCCATGGCCCGTCATTGGGGAAATACGGTACGTGTGAAGCAGTGGGCAGATATCAGTAGCTCACAGGGAGAAGTGTAGTGGGACAATACCTTTGCTCAAGGTGTTCCTCAGTGGTGCTTGGGTTAGAATTTATGACTTTCCAGTTGCTAGTGTATGGTCTTAACCACTAGGCCACCACTGCCTACATCCTTGTAGAGGATGTGTACTTATTGAATGGAGTCCAGACTTTTGCATATACTTGTGCATCAGATTAGTCTTTTGTTTGTAGCATATGGTTGATAACACTGTTTCCCATCTGTGGTCCTGGAGGACCCCCTGCACCCCCTGCACCCCCCATTTTTATTTTTCATCCCACTCTGATACTCCCTGCAACCAGAATAGGCTTGTTAATTAGCTGATTAGTTGAGATCGGGATGAATCTACAGCATGCAGTCCTCCAGGACACTGTAATATGATGGTGCAACTGTTCTTTTAATGCCTTCCCCTGTTCTAACATTAAATAAATTACATGTGTTTCAAATATTTATTCATGGGAATCACCAACTGGCTTTAGCATTCCCAAAATCACCTTTTATAGAACAAATAGAACAAAACTGGAATGCGAGCGTGATGATTGAAAGTAGCACTCGCAGTAAATGGGTTTGCTCTATATCTAGCCAAATTAAAATATTTGATTATTTTGAACATATTTAATTTCAATTCCTTTATGTTTAGATTTGTGTATTGTTTTATTTATATTTCTTTATTTTTCATTATTTTTTGCACTGTTATATCAATAGTTAGTCAATAGGTGTTCTGTTCTACAGGGAAAAGCATTAAAAAAAATAAATTCAATGGAGGAAAAAAAAATTTGACCTCTTGCAGATTTGGTAAGTTTGCCCACTGACAAAGAAATGAACATGTTTATTTTAATAATAAGTTAAGTTCAGTAGTAAAAGATAGAATATAAAAAGAAAATCCAGAAAAAAAATCAAGTATTCTTGCTTATGGCTTTGTAGTCCATTCCAGCCTACAATCTTGTCCCTGACATCCTTAGACAGCTTTTTGGTCTTGTTCATGGTGGAGAGGTCAGAGTCTGATTGAGTCTGAGGACAGGTGTCTTTTATACACAGGTGACTAGTTGAGACAGGTGTCTTAATGTGGGTGATTAGTTGAAATGAGGAGAATCTAACCAATCTGTTGGAGTTCTTTCTCTCACTTAAAATAAACATATCATGAAAATTAAAGACTAACTTACAAAGTCATTGAGAGGTCAAATATTTATTTCTTCCACTGTAGTAGCAGATGATGCCTGAAAATGCAGGATTGTTCCTTCAGCACATACATTACTATATAGACACATACATAATTAGACACTCATATTTAATTTGAGTGTAGGAACAAAAAGCCAGTTCAGTGTTCTGAAGAAATGAGACATGCCTTGCACTCATTCTACCTTCAGCATACGTCTCTGGAAGGTGGGCTGGTCAGCAGAGATGAAGCCATGGTCATAGCGAGGAAAGACCATCTGAGCGGTGAGAGAAGCAGCAAGAGGACAGAAAGAAGAAGAAACGGAATAGAAAGATCAGAACAGAATAGTCTGGTTTAGGAGGCAGCTTCCACGTGAAAGTGGTGTGAAGGGGAAGCAGACAGAAGGAAAGGTTTAGAGTGATCAGCTCTGTTCAGTGGGATGAAGGAGGAGGAGGAGGAGGAGGAGAAAGGAGGTGGCCTTGTGGGACAGCGTCCGTAAGGCCAGCGGAGGGACAAACCTTGATGAGAATCTGATTACTGTGAAGGCCTGCGTGAGTGGCCTGGCCCTAAAGCAGAGACACGATGGACACAACTCACTGACAAAAGTAAGAGCCATTTTCCATAGAGGTGCACCTCTGACCTCACAACCATTTATTTATAACATTTCAGAAATAACTGAACAAAGAAATCAATCGTTTCACCACCATTGTTTTCCTATATAAGTATTTAAAATCATTTTCAATACAAATCAAATTCCAAATGTCACCACAACTATTACGTAAGGAGCTGGCGAAGCTTTTTACTGTTTTCCTCCTTTCTTTTCTTGCTTTCTTTCTTTCTCTCCATTTGTTTTCCTTCTCTATTTTCTTGCTTTTTGTTTCTCTCCTTTTTACTGTTTTCCTCCTTTCTTGCTTTCCTTCTCTTTTCTTGCTTTCTTTCTTTCTCTCGGTTTGTTTTCCTTCTCTCTTCTAGCTCTTTCTTTCTCTCCTTTTTACGGTTTTCCTCCTTTCTTTTCTTGCTTTCTTTCTCTCTTCGTTTTTTTTTCCTCTCTTTTCTTACTTTCACTTTTCTCCCCCTTTTCCTCTTTTCTTCTCTTGCTTTTTCTTTCTCTCCTCTTTTCCTTCATACTTTTCTTGCTTTCTTTCTCTCCATCTTTGTTTTCCTTCTTTCTTCCTCTCTACTTTTTACTATTTTCCTTCTTTTTCTTGCTTTCTTTCTTTCCCTCCTCTTTCTCCTCTCTTTTCCTTTTTTCTTTCTTTCTTTCTGTCTCTCCTTCTCTCTGTTTTCCTCCTTTCTTTCTCTCCTCTTTCTCCTTGATGGATCTGTGCGGCTTGCGCTCACACACACAAACAGACACACACACATAGCAGCAAGCACCCGACAGAAAAGAGAGAGAGAGTATGAGATAGACTAAAATAGCTGTCTCACTACCGTTTACCGGCTGGTATGAAATACAGCGTTGTCTAACAATGACCCAGCGTTTGGTTGCAGGTGTGATGTTATAAAGCCTATTACTCAGGTGAAGCTGGTTAACACTGATTATTGTCTCGCTGCTGACCCTTACTGTTTGTGATGGGTACTGCAGCAGTTGTTCTTCCTTCCGGCTGTGGAAGTGTGTCTGCGCCCTACAGGAATGGAGAGGTACTACAGGTGTTTGTTGGTGTTCGCCCAATCGTCGGCGCACACCCCTTACATATTATTCATGAAAAAATTATTCTATTGAATTTTAAAGCTCCAAATTTCACCCAAAGTCCACTAACTTACCATTTTATTAGCATTCAGAGCATTATAAAATGACAAATGTCACCACAATTTAATTCAATTAAAACATTTCATTTTGCCACATGATTTCAATGGTTAACATGATTCGATTCAATTGCAGTTCTTCAGGAAATGAAGAAAAACTCTTCCAGGTGGTTACATCTGTAGTCAGTAGATATTCTGTATATTTATCCTCCAGCAGCTATTAACACTAGGAGCATAGATCAATATAAACAGCAGAGATTCAGAATTTAATGATTTTTGCATTTCAGAAACTTGGACCCAATTCCAAACATAAGAAACAGTGAGTGATTGTTAGCAATTGTATTTTCTAACATTGGTAAAAATGAACAATTAGTTATAAATGCAGTGCTTATGGTTTATAATGATCTAACACAGCAGAACAGGCCTCTTTATAACATTTCATTTCATTCATTTTAAAAGTACTTAAACTTATTTAAACTGTAGCTAAAGTGCCACTTTGCTCTTCCAAATGTTTTTATGAGCATATATTTCATGTCTGTTCATTTTGTCTTTGTGAATTCGCCTCAGCGCTGAAATGACCTAATCGTGTGTGTTTGTTGCTATAAACCATAGTTACGGTGAAATAACTGGGGCTGAATTCTCCTGTTGACAGTTACAGAGACGATAGTCTGGGAAAAAGAAGGAAAATCAGAACGTCTGCCGCCAGAGATTTCAACCACCAACCGTGCCAACTACATTCAGATATATTCTCTCAAGGAAAATTTAGGTGAAACAGATGGAAAGATGAACAAAAAGGTAGTGAACATGGTGCAATTTATGTTGAGAGAGAGAGAGAGAGAGAGAGAGAGAGAGAGAGAGAGAGAGAGAGAGAGAGAGAGAGAGGGGTGTTCTCCATACACACACACACACACACACACAGACACACAAACACACACGTTTTTACACACGTGTTCCACACCATATTGTTGCGTATTTTAAGTTTAAATTTGTGTGCTATAATAATAAACAAATATGAACTATTATTATATACGAGCCATTAAGAGTTAAAAGCCAAACTGGTCCTCAAGATTTCTTGTTGATGTTTCGAACATGTTAATATTTGCATGTTTGCTGTCAAAAAAAGAAAGAAAATGATGTAATTGTGTATGATTTTTGTGTAAATCCATGATACAAAATGGTGGGGCAGCCACTGATTCTGCAAGTTGTCCCACTCAACCAGTATGAAGATGCTGGGACCACTGTAACAAAGATTACTATTAGTAGCACACTACGTCGCCATGGATTCAATCCTGCTTAATCCAGCACATGTCCAGGCCCATCTAAAGTTTGCCAGAGACCATTTGGATGATCCAGAAGAGGATTGGGAGAATGTCATGAGGTCAGATGAGACCAAAATGGAACTCTTTGGTATAAACGCCACTCGCTGCGTTTAGAAGGAGAAGAATGCTGAGTTGCATCTCAAGAACACTATAATCACTGTGAAGCATGGGGGTGGAAACGTTATGCTTTGGTGCTGCTTTTCTGCAAAGAGGACAGGATGACTGATCTGTTACTTTACATTGTATTGAGTTTAACTAAATTCTTTAAAAGTTATACAATGTGATTCCCTGCATTTTTTGTTTTTACATTCTGTCTTTCACAGGTCTCATACAGACCCCTTTCATATTTTAAGTGGGATAACTTGCAGAATCTATGGCTGCCAAATACTTTTAGCCCCACTGTATCAGAATTCTTTAAATGTCGGTGATGCCGATTGATTATATGATCAAGGGCCGCAACAAAAGTGCAAAAAAAAATTTTTCTGTATACATTACCGAGGTCATTTATAATGAATCATTGCTCTTCACTGTCATATATATACACCCCCCACCCTCCACAATTATAGGTATCCCTGGTTAAGATGTGTTCTTGAGGTTTTTTATTAATTAATTAATTAATTAATTAATTAATTAAGGCTCACAACTCAAAAAGTTGATTTTTTGTTTGGTTGTTTTTTGCTTTGTTTTTTTTTTGTTTTTTTACATGAAATTACAATTATTAGCACCACTAACAATTCCTATAAAATACATTTAACTGAATAATTTGTCATTTCTAGTTTAGATTTTAGAGTAAATAGGAACTTTTAAGCAGTAATTAATGGCTTTTCCCTGGAGTATAAATAGGGTTAAGAACAATGTGACATTGTTCTTAGCCACTCTTCAACATAGGAAAGACAAGAGAAGATGCCATTTAAGTAGAACAGATGTGTGTTGACCTTCATAATTCAGGTAATGGCTACAAGAAAATAACTACAGAAAACCCTTTCTCACCTACAATAACAAAGTTATATGTCTGAAGTTTACTAAGTGGTATTGGGACTTTAACGGGGAGTGTGTGCTTTGATCAGATGAGAACATTTGAAATTTTGGCATCAAACATACTAAGTGACATAAATCCAAGGATGAGAATGAGTAAAAGCAACTCATACCCACTGTAAAGTATGGTGGAGAATCTGTGATGCTGTGGGGCTGTTTCTCTTCCAGACACCCTGGGAACCTTGTTAGGGTGTATGACACCATTAACTCCTTTAATTTTGATTATGACATTTTAAATAAAAATCTGGTGCGTCTGCCAGAAAGCTGAAGATAGGTCGTCATTCCAGCAGGATAATGACCCAAAATAGTATGACAAAATCTATACAAAAATGGCTCAGCACACACTAAAACTCCTCCCATAGCCGTCTCAGTTCGCAGACCTCAATCTCATTGAAAATCTATGAGCTGAGCTGAAGAGGAGAGTGCATAAGAGAGAACCCAGGAATCTGGATGATCTAGAAAAACTGAGCAAAGGGGAAAGAATACAAATCTGTATTCTCCAACCCTGTGAAATGTTATAGGAGAAGATTAAGTGCTTTCTTGTTGGTAAAAGGGGGTTTTCCTAAATAGTAACTTAGTTACATTTTTTAGAAAACATTTTTTTTGAAGCCTAAGTACATATCTTAACCAGGAGTGTCTATAACTGTGGAAGGCACATTAAGTGTATGTATATGCTGTAACTTTAATTGGCCTACAATTACAATTACAACACATTGGCGCATCCCTACATCTTTCTTCATATAAATGGAGTTT
The DNA here is from genome assembly GCA_037576955.1 of Lepidarchus adonis. Classification (NCBI taxonomy): domain Eukaryota; kingdom Metazoa; phylum Chordata; class Actinopteri; order Characiformes; family Lepidarchidae; genus Lepidarchus; species Lepidarchus adonis. Next base: position 423 of record JBBIGC010051749.1, on the reverse strand, counting down.
GTAACTATACAAACGTGCATTACTTAGATTCTGATGATGAGGGTTTCCTCCCTTTCAGTGACGCTCTCAAAATGACTTCCCACCTTTTTCAGTTTAAATACTTGAAGAATTTATTCTGTGATTTATTTCATGGAATCACATAGAAGCCACTAATGTAGGCTTTAGCAATATTGGTTCATTTAATTTCTGGAAAATATTCATGGAAGTGTTTTATATATAAATATAAACGGAGCTCTGTGGAGTTTCCAGCAGCTGTTGCCGTGGGACATCATGGGAGAAGGAAAAATGCTACTTAGGCCTCATTTACACTGCAGGTCTTGATGCTCAGTTCTGATTTGCTGCCTATATCCGCCTGTTTACAGTTGCTATAGCAAAGGGGCGTTGTTACACCACACAGTAGCCAAGATGGACGAACGGGAAATA
>JBBIGC010051722.1:0-11375 GCA_037576955.1 Lepidarchus adonis | reverse complement strand
ATCGTATCCGTGACAGTGTATCGAGATGCAAATCGCATCGCCTCAATGGTGAAGATTCACATCCCTAATATATATATATTGGGCAGCCATAGCCCAATGGTTAGAGAAGTGGGTTTCTAACCCCCAACCGCTCACCATGTACGTCGCTCTGGATAAGAGCGTCTGCCAAATGCTGTAAATGTAAATATATATACATAGTTAGGATTTTCCAAGCTTGGATAATTGTCGAGGGAAATAATGGAGACTGACACCAAGGTTTTTATGCTTGAATTGGGCAGCAGCCCATCGCTTTAATAAAGCTCTTAAAAGAACTCAAAAGCAGTGCGCCCCCAACTGACGTAGCACACATGGAGCATTAAGGCATCAGAAACCAACATGTTTGTATGGCTGAGACACTGAGAGGCTCAAGGTTGTACACCCAAACCCTCTCTCCCACCGCTGCTGCTTCATCCCTAGAGAAAAAATGCATAAAAATAAAGTGTATTTTTCTGTCAGTTCTTGATAGTCAAGAAAATGAGACAAATGTAAATGCAAAGGAATTACAATTAAATATAATAAAAAGCTAATTTACTTGAAATCATCTCTTAAAAAAGAGAAACATACATTTCTATTGCTTATTCCTTTTCACTTATTCTAAGAATTTTCTTAATACTTCTGAATGTAACATTGTTTCTCTGAGAGCAAGGCCTGCTTAGGATTCAAGATGTTTATTCATCACATGCCTTGTTATACACGTACAGCAAGCAGTGACATGCATCCTGATCCACTCCAGACTGTGCAAGAATAAGCTAGAATTAAGGATTACAAGGCTAAAAACTTAAATTATCACACACAAGTAGGAAAAAGAATATGCAATGATGGGCCCAACTCCCATAATGGGCTTCAGCATGGGACACTTTTTCTAGTCTTTTCTACATTAATATAGAAGTCAATTCAGTGCAGATGATGCATATACGTTCACAGTGTAATCAGATCAGTAATATACAATAATTTGTAGGTTTTTTTGTGCATGAGTGTTGCTCTGTGGTACTGTCCAGTGATTTACTCAGCAGACTTCGTTCCTGATGATGTCACCGAGACTAACAGAGATTATTTAAAAGCATGAGACTGTATTGTGTTTGCATCATCTGTCTCTCATACAATAGGTTGAATGTTGAAATGTGTTTAATCAGATAAAGGGGGCGTTGTGAGAGCATTCGGGTTGGATTGTTTATTGTGTCTCGCAGGTTCAGGTGTAAGAGATCAAATGGAAAACATGTCCTTCACTTTAACCTTAGAACTTACTTTGGATCCATTCTTCATCCCATCTGGTGCAAAGTATCCTATATTCTTCATTGGACTTTTTATCTACTTTTTTTGTCTTTTCTGCAACCTTGCATTGTTGCTTATTATCATAATGCAGCAGAGCCTTCACAAGCCTATGTATTTCATTCTATTCAATCTTCCACTAAATGACCTCATTGGAGTTACTGCTATGCTTCCCAAAGTGTTATTCGACATTGTAGCAGAAAACAACACAGTTTATTATCCCTTCTGTGTCCTTCAGGGCTTCCTGCTCCATATGTATGGAGGTGGTGTTCTGTTCATCCTGGCAGCCATGGCCTTGGATCGTTACATAGCTATCTGCCTCCCACTCCACTACAACAGGATAATGACTCTCAGGGTTGTGGTGACCATCATAGCCTTAGTTTGGGGCCTGGACTTCATCATGATTGCTTCATTGTTCTCCCTACAAGACAAGCTCCCCAGATGCAGATCCAAAATTATGAACGTGTATTGTGATAACCCTACTCTGCTGTCACTCACGTGTGCTAATACAATGGTGAACAACATAGTCGGCTTGCTCTACACTGCTATCATGCAAACCATAAGCGTTTCCATTCAGATATTTTCCTATGTAAAAATTCTGATCGCCTGCTTAGCCACACGTCAATCCGAAGCCAAGAGCAAAGCTATAAATACTTGTGTGGCACAGCTGGTCATTTTTCTTGTCTTTGAAGTCACCGGGACGTTTAAAATACTTTCACATAGATTTTCAAACGTCTCAACAGATAGTCAAAAAATTATGGGGATGCTCATTTTTATGGTATCTCCATTCCTCAATCCAATCATTTATGGGCTAAACACAAGTGAAGTGCGGAAAAGTTTCTTAAAGGTTCTCCACAGGAAGATATATGTGTGAAATGTAAATTATTTTATACATGATGTTACATGAACATTCATTACACAAGGTCAGCTAAGCTAAAATCATACTCCTGTTGAATACAAAGCTTGTCATTTTCTGAATCTGTAAGAATGATGCATTGCATGATGGTCAAGAGGTTCATTAAATTAAAATTAAAATGTAAAGCATTTAATTCCTTACTGTGTAATGGAAAAATAACACTTAATCTGACACCAGGAACGCAAGCTTTGCCATCAGCTCTTCTAACAAAAAGCTTTTATACTCAAATTACCAGTAAGCAATTGAATCATGCTAGCATTAACTGTCAGAAAGTAGTAATTCCTAATTTTTTATCTCCAAAGTAAATTTAATTTGGTTTGTTCAACATTGTTACTCATTAGTTTACACTTGGCACTCTAGTGGGCAGGATTCGACTCCCTCTCTCCCTACTTTTCATCCGCTCTGTAGTATTGTGCTTTCTGGACTGTGGCTTCTTTCACTGGAGCACAGTGGTTAGCAAACTCGCCACTTGAGTCCTCCACAGACATCACATGCCGCCCCCATGTGGCACCTTACACTATACCGATGAGCTACTTTATTTGTTACACCTTCCTTTGTCTACACTTACCATTTTATAAGCATATACCATACAGATGCAGTTTGTAGTTTACAAATACACATTGCAGTTTCTACTCATCAGAACCTCATTAAACCTCCAGTGACAGACTTTGAGGGGCACTTTTGCTTTTTAGGATATGGACCAATGTTGGGTATGGCCCAGTGTTATCTAGGGCAATAAGCAATACAGCTTTATATATTTTTTAATTGTAAGTATTTCGAAAATTATAAACAGTCCATTTTGAAATCATTGAATCACTGAGTTCTTGTTTCACTGCTCTGGTTTTGCAAGGAGTGGGCAGGAAGATTTCGCTTTTGAGTGTAGAAGTGTGGGTACCTCTAAGAAATTTTGGGAGGGGAGGCTTAATTAAAAGACATGAAAAGAACCTTTTAATTGGACAAAAAAAATCAAGCTTGCTAACGCAAAGAAAACTCAGAAGAAAACATTTCTGATACTCAATACTGACAGTCTGAAAGTGCCTGAAGTCTTGGATAGAGCAGTTCCCAAACCAAGATGTGATGCTCGTGGTTATGCTGGTCTCTAAAGCAGGTGTGTAGAGTTTTTAAGCTCACAGGAGAGACCTCCTCAGCCATCTCATTTGATAAAGTCATGTCTCACCTGTGCAGGTGAAAGGTAAGAGCGCCTGAGAACTGATACCCAAGCTATTTAAAGTTGCTCATCCTCGTGTCTACAACCACCATACAAGGCTGAGGAAATTCCACTTAGGAGACCATGTTCTGCTCCTCATTCCACCCAACGTTCCAACTTCTGCCAGGGCCCTTTACAGTCACTGAAAGCCTTGAATGGGTTAAGAACAGAAAAGTATAAAATTCTGTCCCGGTTTCCCTGTCATGCCTGTCTTGGTTTGTGTGTTTTGTCCTTGCCCCACCTTAGTCCCAGCCCTACCTCTACACCTGTTTCCCATTGTGTCCACACCTATGTCAAGAAATCACTGCCACACTGGGTCGTGTCAGTTTGGATTTTTTTTTCTCCTTAAATAAAATCCATTACTTAAAAACAGCATTTTGTGTTTACTTGTGTTATGTTTGTCTAATTTACATTTGTTTGAATTATTTAAGCGTGACCAACATGGGAAAAAAATCGAGGGGTAAACACTTTTTCACACCACTGAATAATATTGTAATGATTCTCGCGAGGGAGAACCACCAAATGACCACTCGCACACAAGTTATGCCCTTTTGAACCAACCAGGAAGTTGGCCAGGTTTTATTTGCTTGCTCAACCAGTCTTTAAAAAAACCAACCTGTACCCTGTGCGTCCCCTACTGGCTAAGATGCGCACGAACATGAAACTGTGAGTGAGGATGGTGATGGAGGCCAGACCCACCGAGTCATCAATTACCATACTTGTCACATCCATGATGAGTCTGACCGTCCATCACCAGCTCGCTCCTACAAACACAGTCAACACACAAATGTCATGAGCACACACACACACAATCTCACCCGCTCCCTGCAAACACACAGAACAACATGCAACCAGCATGAAACAGCACACACAATGCATTCCCCACCGCTCTCATTAGCATTCCTCCCTCACAGCCAATGGGAGCTGCCCAGGACCATTACACTAGCCGCCCCCCCTCAGTCACGGCTGTCCCCAGCTGAAGAAAACTCTATTTCAAAGTCAGTGATGGCCCTGGGAGCTCTCCTCCTACGGCCCGATCTGTGCACATTGTCCTGCAGCCGAGTCGGCTGCCCCGGTGGGGGGAGAGAAGAAATACTGGCCTCTTGGCTTCCAGGATCTGCAACAGAACTCTGTACAACATTATCCTCCACACTCTGGCTGGCAGCTAAGGGTTGGTAAGGTGCTAGCCTGTCTCTGTGGAGTGCTACCACTCTGCCTCTTTTACACAATTTCACCCTGTATGCCTCCTTCGAGAGGCGCTCCAGCACAGTGCAAGGCCTGATCCAGTGTGATGCAGGCTTGGGTAACACCCCCTTCTTCCTGGTGGGGTTATGTGGCAAAATCTCGCCCCTTGGCGCCAATGACTGGTGCCCGAGTCCACGCACCGTGCAGAGCCTCTCCCGTAGGTGACTAAAATACTCCAACCCCAGCTTTCCAGGCACCTCAGACACGGTGGGAGGCCCAACCACTAACTCCACCGGCGTGCCCAGCTCACGCCCAAACATTAATGCTGCGGGTGTAGATTGGGTGGCAAGCTGCATAGCTAATGTCCGGTTGCTACACTCGACCAGGCCGTCAAGCCCCAGTACATTGACCGTCCTGCGTTCCATCGGCGCCCCCCACGCGAAACTCCTTCCCTGGGGTGTGCGAATGCTGAGTTGGCCCCTTTTTAGCCGTGCATGTGTCGCATTTGTGCACGAATACTGCCACATCATTATTATGCGCCCTGGGCCTATAGAACCGCTGCCTTAGCCGCTAGCGTTTTAGCTAGCCCGAAATGCCTCGCTCCATTAGCGCCATGTACCAAAGTCAACACGTCCTCGTGCAGCGAATGCGGAACGACTGTTTGGAAATATGTGCTCGTCCCACTACTCTTTTTCCAGCAGCAGAACAGCACGCCAACCCTCACTGTTAAACTCTCCAATTGCGAGGCTAACACCTTAAGCTCCTTTTTCGCAATGCTTATTGTTGTCCAATCCTGCCTTGTCGCTTCGCACACCCAACGAAATACTGGACCAATTACAGGGTCTTTCCCCTGCTCCTTGTTTAACCGCGTGCGGTAGAGTTCGCCTATCTCGCTGTCTCGTATCGTTCGCACCCTTTCCACATGTTCCGATGCTTCGCCCTGTGCCCCATTTAACCCTTTGCAGCTGCGAGCTTCCAATTCGTGGATCGCTTCAATTTTGTCCATGGCTACGCCCACCTCTACTGGCCTATTCAACACCGCACGCACCCTGTTAACCTCGCGCTCGCTTCTCAATGCAACCCATTCTCACCCCAGGCGCATTTTACCGCTCTCGACGTGAAGCACTGCACCGATGCGCCTCAAAAAGTCTAGGCCAACGATGCAGTGCTCGGCTACCAAGAACGGGTGTTCGACTGAAATCGCGCCAATGGTGACTTTCACTCACTGGTTTCCAGACACAGCCACGCACTCACCTGTGATGGTGCTAAGCTCATTTCCCCACACATTGTCCTCAGCGGGTCTGTTTGGGCCTCCCCCCTGCAGCCAGCCTGCAGAACAAAGAGAAACGGTTGAGCCAGTATCCACCAAAGCACAAACTCTCCTCCCCCCAACTGTTCCCTCAACATAAAGGCCTCCTTGGCTCAGCTGAGCGCTAAAAGGTCTGCCTGGTGTACTGCGCTGCACGGCCTGGGTCCCGAGCACATGTACTGCATTTTCCGCCACCCCGAGCGCCTCCTTCCACGTACGTGGTCCCGCGAAGACGCTCCAGCCTCAACCCCCGGTGGAACCTCCTGTGCTGACGCGGGAAAGTCAGGAAACCCTCTCTAGGCTAACTGCCTAGAGAGTCACTCATGAAGGCCCCGAGCAGTTCACCGGGCTCGTGCCGTCTGCTCGCTAATTCTGCCCTTGCATCCTCGGGCCAGCCCGGTCAGCCGAACTGGCGAGTGAGTGCGGTCTCGACCTCAGTCCAGTCGCCTCCTCTGCGCACAAGTCCCCCAAGGCGCTCAGGGCGTCCCCCTCTAGGGTGAGGGCAACTCGGACCGCCACCTCCTGCGAGCTCCACCCGTCCAAGTTTGCCGCCAACCGAACTTGTTGGAGAAACGCATCTTGCGGTCGTCGGCCTCTGTACGGTGGTAACGCGCTGTTCCCTTCAGGCTCTCCGAGGAACTTCCGGTTCTTCTTCCGTCCTCCCTCCAGCTCGGCTACCAGCCGCTCCACCTCTTCCAGAAACGGCAGGTCCATCCCACGGCTCTGACACCAAAATAATGGTTCTCGAGAGGGAGAACCACCAAATGACCACTCGCACACAAGTTATGCCCTTTTGAACCAAAAAAGACCAACATGTACCCTGTGCGTCCCCTACTGGCTAGGATGCGCACGAGCATGAACCTGTGAGCGAGGATGGTGATGGAGGCCAGACTCACCGATTTATCATCTACCATACTTGTCACATCCATGATGAGTCTGACTGTCCATCACCAGCTTGCTCCTATGAACACAGTCAACACACAAATGTCATGAGGAGCTGCCCAGGACCATTACAATATGTACAGAATAAAGAAAGATAGTATATATAAAAATACAATATTTATAGAATTGTACAGTTAAAGGAACTAAATGTGCAAAACGGTACAATTTACCCATATGGATATGTATAATTTGCAACAAAGACTTATTTAATGTCACACACTCAAAGGTCCCAAGAGAGTGATCAAGTGGGATTTGGAAATGCAATACTGGGTGTATAAAAATGCCAGGCATGTCTCAACCTTCACACATGTAAAGTGCTGAGTGAGAATCTGATTAACTTTGCAGTGCATTCTCTCTATGACTCCATGTTGAGCAAGTTAATGTGTTCAGAGGTTTAGGCACTTGGCTCTGTTTTAGGTAAGCCATCTTGTTATTACTTATATGTTGGTTTTGTTCCCCATAATTTATTTGTATCTTCTCTCATTGTAGGTCCTTCAAAACTTAAAGCAAATTAAATTACCTAATGGATTCCAATTTCTCCACATATACAGTATCTTTGACAATGGAATCACTGGAAATACCCCCAGCTAATATTGTTCCTGCATTTTTATTTGGAACCCTTGCATATTGTTCCATTTTGTTGTTCAATATGACTGTACTGCTAACAATTACCCTAAAACATAAACTTCACAAGCCAATGTATATTCTACTGTTTAACTTGCCAGTGAATGATATGATGGGTGCCACATCCGTTTTCCCTCAACTACTGTGTACTATACTGTTGCAGAATAGGTCGATTACTTACTCCGCTTGTTTTGTGCAAGCTTTAACAGCCCATCTGTATGGAGCTGGATCACTTTATATTCTCACTGCTATGGCTTATGACAGGTATGTTGCCATTTGTTGTCCATTGAAGTATAACACACTGATGTCTCCAAATAACTTGTTGAGTATAATCATTATAGTATGGACTTTAGATTTTATTGTGGTAGGTTTACTATTTGGGCTGAACTACCGCAAAGAGATTTGTAGCACAAAAATAGTGGACATATTCTGTAATAACCCATCAATGATGAAGCTAATATGTGGAGATACAAGGTTACTTAACTACTATGGCCTGTTTACAATGGCTCTTTCTGAAGGTTTGTCTTTGCTTATTGTGAGTTTCACATACATTCAAATCTTAATCACTGTTGTCTATAAAAGACAGTCTGATGCCAAAAGTAAAGCCATTCAGACCTGTGGAACACACCTCATTGTCTTCATATTCTATGAGTTCAGCTCACTCTTTGCCTTCATAGCTCACCGTTTTGAGGCAGCGCCCCCAATTTTAAGAAAGGCCTTGGGTGCGTCATCGATGATATTTCCTCCTATAATTAATCCTCTCATATATGGACTAAAAACAAAGGAAATTCGGCAGAATCTAATTTTCTTAACCAAAAAGAAGGTCTCTGAAGCAAAACAGAACACCAAATCAGTGAAATGAACCAACAATTGCACAAAAAATGGCTAATGTGGTTTAATTTTCTTTGTTTCTGTTCATCAGATTGACTTTGGTCAAGAGTGAAATGGTAGCTTTTTTATGGTAAACCTATCTTATATAGATTTGCACTGTCTATTGAACCAATAAAAAAATACAAAAAATGAATTCAGAATGAAAAGTATTAGTAATATAGTAGTAAGATAGTAGTATTAGTATAAACAACTGCATTATTATTTCATAAGGGAATGTTTTTCTGTTTTGTTTTTTCACACAAAGAAAAAAAGAATAAAATATGCAAATGCTCTAATACTCACTTTATTTTCGTAATGGTGTGCCTGTCTTGACCAATCTATAATTGAATGAGGTTTCCCTGACATTCTTATCAGAATAATTTATTAAACTTTAATTAAACTTTAATTTATTAAAGTTTAAACACACCTATGTGGGGCAGACTTTGCCCCTGAAATCTGAAGGTTGCAGGTTCAAGTCCCAGCCCGGGCACCACTGAGCCCTTGAGCAAGGTACCGTCCCCACTTCACTGCTCCCCGGGCGCTGTTGATAGCTGCCCACGGCTCCATGTGTGCACGTGTGATGGGTGAAATGCAGAGCACAAATTTCGCTGTGGTGACTGTGTGCAGTGGTGTGTTCACAATGATCGGAAAACACCAATCACAATCACAATTTCAACTAGGTGGAAATGGACCAAATCCATAGCCCAATTGAAAAGTCTTGACAAGTTTCCCCCAGTGGACTGGACTAGACTGGAAAGTCAACTGTGTCAAGTGCAACTTCACCCAGTTTGAAAGGTAGTATATATTGGATATATACATATAAGGACCTCAGGGCAAGAGGGCGCCTGGCACATTCCAAAAAGTGGAGGACCAGAGGTTCGAAACGGAAATGCTGTGAACTACTGCACATGGCTTAGGTGAGAAACTACACAAGCAGAACAGGCTGGGAGGCAGGTCTATGAAAATAAAAAAATGAAAGACTAAGGGAAGCTAAGCTACCAAACTTATGGCAGAGACAATGGGGGAAAATCTCTAGAGGGGGAAACCCTCAGGAAAAGAAATGGGCTACTAAGGAAGGAGGGGGATAAAAACTAGACTAAATTTACTGAGAGCAAGACAAAGCTATGGCTCTGGGGACTACGAAGTCTCGGGAGCGAGGTGAGACTAGGTTCAGGCATACAGAGTCCAAAACGCAGCGTCAAGGGCAGTGCAGCCTGTGCTTTTGTAGTGTCCTTGATGAGGTGACAAGGCCCATAGCCCTCCCAGTCCAAGTGTTCGGCGGCCGGAACCCCAAAGTCCTCTTCCTCTCTGTCAAACAACACTGGCTGAAAGCCGTGGACTCACTCGAAGGCAGACATCCTGAAGGACGTATGTCAGAGGGTGTTGTGGGAGCCAACAGAATGCTCAACAGAAGCATGAGGCAAACTGGGGACCCGGTCGGTAACGACATCCTTCGAGAACATGCTGCAGGATGAAGGTGGCAGCCTCAACTGCTGAAGGGAGTTTGGTCAGCGGGATGAGATGACATGCCTTGGAAAATCGATCCACCACAGTGAGGATGGCCATGTATGCCTGTGACGCGGGGAGACCTGTGATGAAATCCATGGCAATGTGAGACCAGGGCTGCCTCAGGACTGGGAGTGGATGGAGTGGATCTTTTGTCTAAACGAGTGTGTCTCAGACTCTAAATTTGTTTATATATACAAAATACATTAAAATAGATCAGTAAAAATATTAATTATTTTGTTTGAACATGAAGCACTTAAATGAAAGTTGACAGTTAACAAATTATATATTCTAAATTGCATTGCATTTTATGAAAAATAGATTTAGTACGTTTGTACGCTTTACACAGCATCCTAGACAATATTTTGTTATGAGACACATGATTCTTTTCTGCATAATTATATTTTAATCACCACCAGGTCTCAAGATCTCATGATCAGGTGGCTTTTGGAAAGACTTGCCCATAAAACATTACAGATAAGATTAATTTACATATTTACACATTGTCTCACTTTAACTGCTTAATGCTGAGCACATTCACGTTCTCCTACATTTAGACAATTTAGAAATTTAGGAAACTAAAATGTGAAACTGTTCGGCTCTTGTTCTTGCTTAATCTTTTTTATATATCTTAAAAAGAATTTACGGACATAATGGATTCAAATTTCTCTGCATACACAAGATTTTTGACCTTGGAATCACTGGAAATACATCCATCTAATATATTTTGTTTAACTTGCCAGTTAATGATGTGATAGGGGCCACATCCGTTTATCCTCAGCTGGTGTCTAGTATCCTGGTACAGAACAGATCAATCACTTACTTGTCTTGTTTTCTGCAAGCCTTACTGACACACCTGTATGGAGCTGAATCACTTCTCATTCTCAGTGCTATGGCTTATGACAGGTACATTGCCATTTGTTGTCCACTGAAGTATAACACACTGATGTCCCCAGACAACTTACGGAAAATAATCATTATAATATGGAGTTTGGTTTTTACGATGATTGGTTTATTATTTGGAATTAACTACCGCAAAGAGATTTGTAACACAAAAATAGTGGAGGTATTCTACAATAATCCCTCTTTGATGAAGGTTATAAGTGGGGATATAAAGTTAAGCAACTACTAAGGTGTGTTTGAAATGACCTTTTTTTAAGATCTACCACTATTTATATTGTTGTTCACGTACTTATTCATTTAATATATGGTCTGAAAACTAAGGAAATTAGACTTATTTTCTTTCACTACAAGAGTCTTCCTAGCAAAACAGACCATTAAACCAAGAGGAATTAACAAACAATTGCAGTAACACTTGTTTGCTCAGTTTGTTATTATAGCTCATGGATTTGAGGTAGCATGCCCAAATATTTGAAGGGCCATAGGTTTGTAAGTGTTTGTAACAATATTTCCTCTTATAAATAAACTTCTCTTACCAACAACTCAATCATGAAGAACATACGTGACACACAAATTCACCCCATCACAATCAGTGACCATGCTCCCGT
>JBBIGC010051676.1:0-11375 GCA_037576955.1 Lepidarchus adonis | reverse complement strand
AACAAAATTTTAAAGGGTTTTGGCAGTATGATTTTTCCTCCTGCCAAAATAATACCCCCCTCTAAAATGCTGGACTGGAAGGTCAGACTGGCTTCAAACTGTTCTGTTCTTACTGTGCATCCCCTAAATTATACCCTAGAAATTACAGATGTGTAGCTGCAACATAGACCATTTAAAAGGGGGGAGGGGGGGGATTTCGGCACAACACCGGCACCATGAAATACTTCCTTTGCTGTTCAAAGAATATCAGCAAGAACATTAAAAGTATCAATGGAGACCAAACAAAAGACAACACAAGTAAACACAAAATGCATTTGCAAAGAAAGGATCTTATTAATAAGGGAGAAAAAATCTAAATCTCACCTCACCCAGGCCTGATTACTGCCACACCTGTTCTCAATCTAGAAATCACTTAAATAAGACCTGCCTGAAGCGAAGTAGACCAAAAGAGCCTCAAAAGCTCATCAATCAAATCATGCAGAGATCCAAATAAATTCAGGAACAAATAAGAAAGAAAGTAATTGAGATCTATCAGTCTGGAAAAGGTTATAAATCAATTTCTAAAGCTTTGGGATCCAGAGAACCACAGTGGAATTACCACTGAGAAATGGTTCTCCCATTACCCACAAATGGTGAAAACATGGAACAGTGGGGAACCGTCCCAGGAGTGGCCGGCCGACCAAAATTACCCCAAGAGCACAGCGACTACTTATCCAAAAGGTCACAAAAGAGCCTCACTTGCCTCAGTTAAGGTCAGTGTTCATGACTCCACCATAAGAAAGACACTGGGCAATAATGGTCTGCATGGCAGAGTGCCAAGACGAAAACCACTGCTGAGCAAAAAGAACTTTAAGGCTTGTCTCAGTTCTGCCAGAAAACATCTTGATCCCCAAGACTTTTATTCTGGGGACTGACGAGACAGAAGTTGAACTTTTTGGAAGGTGTGTCCCATTTCATCTGACGTAAAAAAAAAAGTAACACCACATTTCAGAAAAAGAACATCATACCACCAGTAAAATATGGACCTGGAAGACTTGCTATGATAAATGGAACCATGAATTTTGCTATCAACCAAAAACTCCTGAAGGAGAATGTCTGACCATCTGTTCCTGACCTCATGCTGAAATGAACTTGGGTTCTGCAGCAGAATAATGATCCAAAACTCACCAGCAAGTTCATCTCTGATTGGCTGAAGAAAACCAAAATGGAGACTCTGGAGTGGCCTAGTTAAAGTCCTGACCTGAATCCTATTGAGCTGCTGTGTGACCTTAAAAAGGTGGTTCATGCTTGAAAGCCCTCCAATGTGTGTGAACTACAACAATTCTGTAAAGATGAGTTTGGGCCAAAATTCCTCCACAGCTGTAAAAGACTCATTGCAAGTTTTCACAAATGCTTGATAACAGTTGTTGCTGTTAAGGGCTCAACCAGTTATTTGGTTTAGAGGGCAATTACTTTCTCACACAGGGTCATGTAGGTTTGGATGTTTTTCTCTTTTAATTACAAAATCCTTCACTTAAACCTAACCCCAGCTAAGTAACTTAACGAATCCTGTTCAGATTGCAGTCAGAATTATGTTTGGTACTGTGCTGCAATTTTACACATCTTGAATAGGTACACCAATCAGCCAGGACATTAAGACCACCTGTCTAATAGCGAGAAAGGACTCTTGTGATCAGCCATAACATTAGGACCTCCTGCCTAATAGCGAGTAGGACACTCATGCTGCCGATACACAATATATATTTGAAAACCGTTTGCGTTCTGCTTCATGACAGGTGGAGAAGTTTGCTCGCCTCCTTCAGACCTTTATTCATAAAAAGTAAAAATAGTTACACGTCTAAATAAATCATGATCATTAATGTTATCAGCTCTTTAATTGCACATGTTGGCTTGGGTTCTGAGGTATTATAATCTTCTTCTCTCCTGCTTTGCTCAACATGTTCTTCTCAGGCACGTGGTAGTTGGACACCATGCCGTATTTTGGTTCCGAGGAGACCGTGAAGGACCTTAAGAGGGCGCTGTCCAACACAAACATCCAGGCAGACCGGCTGCGCTACCGGAACTACATCACCCGGGTCATCAGGTCGGTACTGCAGACTTCACTGTCCAGAAACCTTTGCAGTAAACTTTTGCCTGACAAATGAATCCTATTACATTGTTTCTCCATTGCTCATACACCAATCGGCCATAACATTAAGACCATCGGCCTAATGGTGAGCAGTTTCCCTTATGTTCAGCCATAACATTGAGACCACCTGCCTAATAGTGAACAGGTCCCTTATGATCAGCCATAACATTAAGACCACCTGCCTAATAGTGAACAGGTCCCTTATGATCAGCCATAACATTAAGACCACCTGCCTAATAGTGAACAGGTCCCTTATGATCAGCCATAACATGGAAAGCTGACTGTGCTTTTGCTACTTGTGCCCCAATTTTATGGAACAAGCTTCCTTTGTATATTAGGCAGTCTGACTCCCTTGCGTTGTTTAAAAGTCAATTGAAGATGTTTTTTTATTCCTTAGCTTTTACTAATGAATGAAATACTGGGTAAATAGTGTTGTATGTCTATTGTTGTGTTGTTACTAATCTGTGTTTTATGTTATTTCCTTTGTAAAGCACTTTGTAGCTGTTGGCTTAGAAAAGTGCTATATAAATAAACTTTTACTTACTTACATTAAGACCACCTGTCTAATAGTGAGCGGGTCCCTCATGCTGCAGAAACAGAACACTTTCTATCAGAGCAGCTTTAACATTTTGTACAACTGGAGCTCCTCATCATGCTTCCAGCACATCAACTTCAAGAACTGATTGTTCAGTTGGCTTATGAAGCCTGCCCCCCTGACAGGTGCCACTATAATGAAATAACTAGAATCAATGTTTCTAACTTCACCTGTCAGTGGTCTTAATGTTATTCTTGACAGTGAGGTCGGCCACTGTAACTGACCTCATTATCAACTCATTAAGCTCCATGTACATCAGTGCAGAAGCTCATTCTCCAGTGCTGTGCCCACCCCCGTTAGGGCATAGGAACCCAAAACCTCAACATAAAGTAATGTGCAAAACTGTATTTTCTTTAATGATATAATTCTGCTTTAATTTCAGGTCCATGACTCAGGGTCTAGATGTTTCTTCTCTCTTTATGGACATGGTTAAGGCCAGTGCGACAGTTGACATAGTCCAGAAGAAGCTGGTTTACCTCTACATGGTCACCTATGCCACCCAGAAGCCTGACCTGGCACTGCTGGCTATTAACACGCTGAGAAAGGACTGCGCTGACCCCAACCCGATGGTGCGAGGCCTGGCTCTGAGGAACATGTGCAACTTAAGGTGCGTAAAGCTCAACATTAACAGCTTATAATTTACATTTTACCTTAAAATAACAAACATTCTTAAGGCCAGTCTATACACACCATGTCTGTGAGGGTCTACAGCAGTCGACATGTGCTGTCGGTCGACTACATCACCGTACCTGCACCATGTTCTGTGGCCACATGCACTGATCAGCCATAACATTAAGACCACTGCCAGGTCAAGTGAACATTGACTGTAGTTATTTCATTACAGTGGCACTTATGAGGAGGGTGGGATATATTAGGCAGCAAGTGAACAGTCAGTTCTTGAAGCATATGTGCTGTAAGTAAGAACGTAAGGATCTGAGCAATCCTGATATCGCAAAAGCCTCTGTGAAATGCAAATGAACATCTTACCATGTGAAGGGGTGGGGCTAAACTGTAAGGATATCTAAATGTGTTGGTTTTGTGACCTCACAAAACTGTGACTTTGTTTTAAGGGAGTAAAGCTTTAACAATATTTACATAGTTTTCAATTACAGGCGCATTACATGAATCCTTTAATTTATTGAAAAATTATTAAAAACGTGATGTAGCTGTATAATCAAAATGCTGATATTTTGTCAGTCATGGTTAATGGTCTTGAAGTGGTCAGCCTGCACTAGCTGCACTACCTACAAAAATATTAATCTTTGCTCAAAATTGTGTTTTTGGATCTGTTTAGGATGCCGGGGATAACAGAGTACATCCAGCAGCCCATTCTGAGCGGCCTGCGGGACAAAGCGTCCTACGTGAGGAGGGTGGCTGTGCTGGGGTGTGCTAAAATGCGCAGCCTTCAACCCAGCTCTGAGATAGGTATGACATTTTGGGGTTTCTGGGAAGTTAACTCTTTAAAGAACTGAGAATGGGGCAGTGGTGTTCTAGTTGCAAGGGCAACGGCCTAAACCACAAGTTCAAGTCCTGATGTGTGAACAACAGTTCTTGGCTCTAAAAATGGGGGTGGGGGGGTGGGTGTGGGGGCAGACTGATGGACGGACAATGAAGTCCAGGCTTTATTGAGTCTCTGACAGAAGAAGTACAGCGCAGCTTCTGCAGGTTTTCGTTATACCATCAGTCAGCTTGTCACTTAGTCCGAATTATGTCAGTTAGTCCCTAGAACTGTTCCAGTTACACAACCCCCCGGACCGGGGGGTTGTGTATCTCATACATCAACATATAAATGAAATATGGGGTGAACTGTACAGAGTAACTGGGTGTTATAGTCAACATAACAAACCCACCAATCCAATTAAATATAAAAAAAATTTTGTACTTAAATACAAAACATTTTATAAAAAATAGTTAAATACAGGAACCTTTCTCAATATGCAACTTTATTAGAAACGTTTGGGCAGTTGACAGTCCAGCAGGAAAATGCAAATGCCAATCACATTGGTGATGTGTGATTAAGACCTCCCAAACGTACATCGTGTCTCCACCAATCCGATTGGTGATAAGTGTTTGGGAGGCGGGTCCTCGGGTAGAGAGATTGCTATTTACTCCCTGTGTACGGAGACACATTGTTAGGCATGATGTGTCTGATGTTGTTGTTTAATCAAAGTTATTGGTTAGGACAGTTCAGTAATCATTAGATATTGGACCACGCAATTCTACACTCACATTATTGGGTCTTTCCTCCTTTTCCAAAGAACCTCTGCAGCCATGTTTGTATTTTACTCGCATTACATCACAGGTTTGGTTTCTAGACTTCATTTATCGGTACACAACACAAGTGCAGGAAAGAGACGCCCCAAAATATCTCCATTTGTAGATCTGGTAGAACTGGTGAATTTCTAAAGTCTTTGAAATCACTTTGTAACCATGTTCCAGCTTTATGTTAATCAACAATTCCTGATCGTAGATCTTCTGAATGCTCTTTTTTTGACTTTTTTGGAACGGCTCATATAAGCATATTCTTCTTGTGTGGAGCAAACTCAAAACATTTGAGTGGTTATCAGTCAAAGTAGCTCTGGTCCACACCTCTAAATTCATTTTCTTAACAAGCCTCAGATATGCTGACACACCCCTGACCTTGACGCTTTTCTGATGTCATTAACTCAAGGGTTCATATACTTTTTCTACTAGGAGTAGGAGTTGTTTATGGTTGTTCTTAATAAAGACATAAAAAGATTATTTTAGGCACATTGTTTGTCCATACCCTTGATCAGATCATATTTTATGAGAAAACCCTGAAATTCCAAAAGGTTCATGTCCTTTTTTGCCACTGTATACACAGAACTCAGTTGGCGTTCCTGAGCACTGTTTGTGCACATATAATGATATCTGCCAAAAAGATGTGTCCATTGTCATCCTTACTTCCTATATGAACAGTCAGTCATGATGTGGGTCGTGGTGGCCTAGTGGTTAGGACCTTGCCCATGTGATCAGAAAGTTGCTGGTTCAAGTTCCAGCCCAGGAACCACTGAGGAACCCTTGAGCAAGAAACAGTGGGGGCGTTTATAGCTGCCCACTTCTACGTGTGTGGATCAAGGTTATTATAGTTAAGGAAAATGAACTGAAAAACATTTTCGTTAACTGAAATAAAAAGAAAACTGAAAATAAAAAGAATTGTGGGCCTCCACAAAACTGGTTCATTCTTGGGTACAATTTCCAGATGCCTGAAGGTGCCACGTTCATCTGTTATTCAAAAAATTATACACAAGTATAAACACCATGAGAATGTCCAGCCATCAAACTAACTGAAATTGTGTATACAAAACGAACTTAAACGAACTAATATTATAGCAAAAACCTCCTTCGTTTTCGTCTGTGTAATAAGCCTTTTAGGTTGAATTAAAATCTATTTACTTCACGCTGCCAGTTTTAAGCGTAGTCTGTGACGTCACGTGTCCATAGTCTGTCTGCGATGCCGCTGTTGTGCCGAAATCCTTCCCCCCTACAAATTCCTCCCCCCTTTCAGGGGCACGCGTCTCTGACCTTTCGCATGCTCTGTGTTTTTAACAAAATGAATTCCCTAAAACGTATGAAATGGCTTAAAACCAGCCTCTGATTTCTGAAGACAGGTATATCAGTGTATCACGCGTATTTTCTCATTTCTAATGCAATATTTGGGGGTTATAGAGGGATATAAAGCGGCTCTGTATAGACATATTGCTGCATTCGGTGCTAAAGCAAGGAATTTGGAATTTGGCAGTGTGAATTTTAGGTTGGTATAGGTTCCATTTAAAATAGTCTGTGTTGCAGCTACACGTCTGTAATTCCTAGGGTATAATTTAGAGGACACGCAGTAAGAACAGAAGAAGTTTGAAGTTAATTTGTTAATTTGTACTCAGCACACTGTGTATCTAACCTCAGAAGCAGCTTTGCACAATTATTGTACTTTGGCTGTTATCCTATGGGCTGATGTATTTCAATTTGAGGATGGGTGTTCATGTGTCCTCTGAATACATGTTTTAAAATGTATCTTTGGTTGCGTTTGGTGATTGATTTATGCACCTGACATATCCTAATTTACAAAAAACTAAAAGTAACACTGTAACTAATAAAAACTAAACTAAAACTAAGCAATTTCAAAATATACAAACTAATAAAAACTAGTAAATCTGCCTCTAAAAGCTAATTAAAACTAACTGAATTTGAAAACAAAAAGTCAAAACGAAATAAAAACTAAAACTAATGAAAAATCCCAAACTATTATAACCTTGGTGTGAATGAGGTTAAAGGTCACATTTCACTGTGGTGCACTGTGTGTGATGAGGTGTGTTCACTATGTCCTCCAAACCTCTTGACTGTTCTTCACATTTTGTGGTAAGAAGCCGATGTTCTGGTTTGGAACAGCTCAGTATGTGCAGTGATGTGATTTGAACTGTATGACCTTCCTTTCAGATCCCAGCATAGTGAATGAACTGTACGCTCTGCTGAGAGACTCTGATCCTGTAGTCATGGTGAACTGTCTCCGAGCCCTGGAAGAGATTCTTCACAACGAAGGAGGAGTAGTCATCAACAAGCCAATAGCACATCACCTACTGAACAGGTAAAACACACCCGTTTCAAGCGTCCACCAGCTCATATTATGGGTTTGTCCCTAAAATAAAATTTCTAATGTACAAAAAAAAATATTTTTCCTCCCAACAAAACTTTAATATTAGTATATAAAATATAATATAATATTATAAGACTGTGTGAATGTGTTGACTTCACCATTTTCAGATCTCTCCTCTCGCCCAGTGTTTCATGTAGTCGCCATCAAATCCTTGGTTTGGCCTCAGTGCTTTCTTACATTAAACCAGGTTCTGTACGGTTTCCGGGGAAGTGCACTGGTGACATGAGAAAAGCGAGGGAGAAAAAGATCATTAAAAAAAGAAATGAAAACCTATCTAAGCTGAAGACTGAAATGTGAAGATATAGGGAAAAGCTAAGATAATAACTAGGAAACTACAGCACCTAAGACTAAGAGCTATGACTCAAGAAGCTACAGAGAGGTCTCAGAAGAAACTGGACTGATGAAGGAAAACACTTTCAAAACCAACCCCACCTTTTGCCAAATTTAGGGCCCGGACCAATAGGGGCGAGCTAACAAGGTCTGACTGTATAGACATTCAGTACATGTAAATGAATGTTATTACTGTATTAAATCTGATCTATTTTTTGTATGATCCTTTCCTCTAGGCTGAAGGATTTAGACAGCTGGGCTCAGAGTGAAGTTCTGACCTTCCTCCTTCGTTACCGTCCACGTAGCGATGATGAACTCTTCGACATCCTCAGTCTGCTTGATGACTTCCTCCACAGTGCTCATGCACCCGTCATGGCTGCCACACTTCGTCTGTTCCTGCATTTAGCTGCAGCCCACCCTGCTGTGCAAGCCGATGCCCTCCTTCGCGCTCGTGGCCCCCTGCTGGCCTCCTGTGGTGCTACATCTCGAGAAGTGCGTTTCGCAGGACTGTGCCATGTTCAGCAGGTTCTGCGCAGTCAGCCAGCTCTGTATGGGGGACAGTACAAACGGTTCTTCTGCAGTTACTCTGAGCCTGGCTATATAAAGTTCCGGAAGATGGAGATCCTAGTAGAACTGGTGAACGATGAGAATGTGGCCTTGATTTTGGAAGAACTGAAGAGCTACTGCACTGACGTGTCTACTGAGCTAGCACAGACCGCTATCGCAGCTATAGGTAATACATACTGCACTGCAGTCATATGTAATAAATACTACATTACCACTATAGATAATACACACTGCAGTGCAGCTGTAGGTAATACATATTGCATTATGATTATATGTAATACATACTGCATTGCAACCATTGATCATGCATAATACATTGTAGCTAAGGGTAATACATACTGCATTGCAATCATAGTACATTTACGTTGCAGCTGTGAGTATGTTGAGATTCCCAAAATCATTTCTATTTGCTAAATGTCAGAATAATGTGTGAGACATTTTTTTTATTACTTTCTTCAAAGTCCAAAGTTTACATACACTTGGGTTAATATGCCTTTAAACGAAAGCCCAGATGATGTCATGGCTTTTTAAGCTCCTGATAGGTTAACTGAAACCACTGAAGTTAATTGGAGGCACATCTGTGGATGTATTTAAAGGCTCAAACCTTAAACACATTGCTTTCTTTTGTAACCTCATGGGAAAATCAAAAGAAATTAGTCAAAATATCAGGAAGAGAATTGTGGACCTCCACAAAACTGGTTCATTCTTGGGTACAATTTCCAGATGCCTGAAGGTGCCATTCGTGCAGAATGTGTGTATTAACCCCAGAACAAAAGTAAAAGACGTTGTGAAGATGCTGCTGAAGCTGGTGAGAGTTAATCATTATCCACAGTGAAACGAGTCCTGTACCCACATGTGCTGAAAGGCTTTACTCCAAAAGAGACATAAAAAAAGCAGATTACACTTTTACACACAGGGACAAAGACCCCAATTTCTGGAGACATGTCCTGTTGTTTTGAAGAAGCTAAAATGGAACTGTTTAACCATAACGACCATCGTTACATTTGGAGAAAAAGGAAGAAGCCTTCAAGCCTGGGCGCATCATTTGTACTGTGAAGTACGGGAGCATCAGCATCATGTTGTGGGTGTTTTGCTGCAGGTGCTCTTCACAAAATAGATGCATCATGGAGAAAGAACAATATGTGCAAATACTGAAGCAGCATCTCAAGACATCAGCCAGGAAGTTAAAGCTTTGGTGCAAATGGGTCTTCAAATGGACAATGACCCTAAACAAACAGCAAGATTGGTTACTCAGTCCTGTAGGAAAGTTGTGACTGGAGCTGAAAAGACATGTGAGAGCAAGGCGTCCTACAAACTGGACTCAGTTCCACCAGTTCTGTCAGGAGGAATGGGCCACAATTCCAGTAAACTATTGTGAGAAGCTTGTGGAAGAAATCCCAAAGTCATACAGTTTAAAGGCAAAGCTACCAAATACTAAACAAATGTATGTAAACTTCTAACCTTAATGAAAATAATAAAGCATTCTGTAAGAAATTCTGACATTATTCTGACATGTTGCAAATAGAAATGATTTTGGGAATCCCAACTGACCTAAAAGGTTTAGTCTGATTTTAAGATCAGACCGTGAGAGAAAAAAAAGTCTTTTTATACAGTATATGTAAACTTTTGGTTTGAACTGAAAATTACAGAGAACTGAAAGGAGGAACCAGGCGTTATTGTAACATATCGATTTTGCCGTCGGGGCATCAATCATTGTATCCTGTAAGCAATGACGACGAGATCACCAAATCGATATTTGTCCTACACTATTGCAATCAGAACTATGACATATTGCAGCGCAGCTTTAGATAATACATACCGCATAGCCTCTATAGGAAATATTCTGCATTGCGACCACAGATAATACTAGGATAGGAAAATGGTGGCATGCAGGCAAAAAGATAAAAAAATTATTATTATTTGCCCCCTTGGATGTCTAACCTTGAGCCAAAAAATTTAGTGTTCATCTGTAGGTGTGACCCACATAACTGTGAAGGTGTGCGTGTGTGTGGTTTTGATTGGTAAGTGGTGAGCTCCTGTGTGAATCTGCTGCCAGATGGGTTTTTTTACATAGCTCCCATGCTTCCATCTGCAGAAGGCCTGAGTCCTGAGTGTGGTGAGGGTAACGCACGATTTGTTTGAGATTACACCGTTTCCTGGAGGAAGGAGAGTGAGCTAGGGGAGGTTAATGTTCAAGTGGTTTTATTTACATTGTGACACCTGCTCCAGACTCTGCCCATGGGTTCTGTAGGTGCTAGAGTGCTGTTTAGGCCTCTTTTTTTCTGTCCAAACCCGACAGAGCAGTGACCAAACCCTACAGAGCAGCAACAAACCCAATTGGAATTGTAATGTTGGGCTGAAACAGCCGCTGCTAAGTGATCATAACGATTCTCTCTTAGGTGTATCCTGCTTTTATTACACAACTGTTGAAAGAAAAGTCTCTCAATGATGCACAGGTCACAAACGGTACAAGAGAAGCCATGTCATGGTTTATTGAAAACTAAATTCAGGACTTATCACATACAAAACTTCTATTTTCATTTTAAATTAATTCTGACAATTATTGAAACTAGGCTATTTTCATAATCCACACATGGAGATTTAACTGGAGTTGTGTAAAAAGAGTAGCATCAACACTGGAGGCTTCAGTGCTGTCTTCCTTTCATCAATGGTTCTGCTAGTTGCGTTTGCTGCTGCTGCTAGAACGGTGAGAACGTTGTGGGAAAGGACTCTTAGTTTGGGGGAAGAGAGATTTTTTTTTTTTTTGTGCTGATGTGAACGAACCCGAGTAGCATTTCAACAAACTTGGCCTGACCAGTCAGGTCCTGTCAGGCTCGGCTGGGGTAGCTATGCTTTAGTAGGTGCCATGTTCTCATGGCCAAAAGCCTGGAGAACAACATGAGCAGCGTTTTGTTTTTTTTGTTTTTTTTAAACTGCTTCCTGGTTGTATCAGTCTTTATGTGAGGAGGGCATGTGAAGGAGTTTTGCTGGACTGAGCTCCACTCATTTCAGGGAAGCAGGGAAGGAGCGAGGTGTCTTCTGATTGGCTCGTTCTCTCTCACTCTCAATTGCTCTTTTTACTA
>JBBIGC010051657.1:0-11376 GCA_037576955.1 Lepidarchus adonis | reverse complement strand
AATGATATACTTGTGTGTGTATGTGTGTGTGTGTATATATATATATATAAATAAAATATTAAAAATAGTAAATGTTCTAAGGCTGTTTCCCTGCTCTAACGGCATTTTTGTTTGTCTTTTGAACAGGCACTGTCCGATAACCCCGATGTGCAGGAGGCCTGGCTGCAGGGGGTGGTTCCTGCGGTGATTGACTCCGAGAGCTCAGTGCAGGAGAAAGCTCTAGAATGCCTAGATGATGTCATCCTCACTCATATCAAAAGTCATGGCAGCTATCGCAACGATAACCCGTCTCAGAAACTGGCCTGGAACCTGTTGGGGTTAATGCACAGCAAGTGTCAGTACCTCAGGTCAGTCTCGCTTTCTCTTTTATTCATGTATCTCCCACACTCATTTTATAATGGGCATTGTTGGCTCTTAATGGTTGTAAACTCTGACCATGTTCCTTTGAATGTTCTTGCAAAAAATCTGCAAAGACATGAATGTAATCAAAATTTTAGTCCTTTAGTTTCTAATACGAGATTTGAGGCTTCTTTTCTTAAACACCAACATTGTCAATGCGGTATCTGATCCAAGGTTATCTCCAGCCCTTGTGTTGTCTGAAATGATCAAGATTTCAATTTAGTTTTAAAACTATGGTTAAAAGTATTGAATTTATAAAAGAAATGTATGAACAGGTAATGATAAACCATCTTTTAGTGGGCGGTACCAATAGTGCATCATGTTCCCTTTGTGCATTTTAAATGGGTTGCGATTCGACCGTGGAGCCCTGCCTTTCAAAATAAACTGTACTGCACAGGTGAGACTGCGCAATGTAAAATGAGTAATCCACGGATCACAAGCCCCGTTTACATGGACACTTTTTTCACTTTTTATCCGATTAAATATAGAAACCGATTAAAAATGTCCCATGTAAACGGCTCATTCAGTGGAATCCGATTACATTTTTAAACCGATTAAAAGAGGTGGTTTAGACCTTTCTCTTAATCCGATCAATCGAGGAAACTGCTCACGTAAACAGTTCGGTTGGGTTCTTTTAATCTGATTAAATTGAATCGGATTGAAAAAAGTGTCCATGTAAACGGGGCTACAGAATACACTACAGTACAGGAAGTTTGGGGTAGATTGCATGTCATTTAAAAAAAAAGGGGCGGGGGGTTATCCAATCATCCATCTCCACTCTGGCGTTTGGCAGTTGATTAGCATATAGCATACACAGCCAATCCGACCTCGTCTTTTGTAACAAGCGTCACCGCACTTGCTCGCTCACCGCGCGAGCTACTGCTAAACTCCAGTTAACAATTCGCCTAGTTAGCAGCTTCCAGTTTATTTGTGTTCTGTGTTTTAGCATTTTTATTGTCGGTAGATCAGACTTTATTTTAAAAACCAAAAAAGTGTCGGCACCCTTGGCATAGCTAAACTCAAGAGTTAAGGTTTTGTTCTCTCTCCCTCTAAGGCGTTACTTCAGTAAGGCGTTCAGCATATGGGCGAGACAGCAGAAGTTCTCCACTGCATTCATAAACAGCCTTATCTGGCACACTGAGGGAGATCATGCTCCTGAGGCGTGGCTCCTGCTGGCTAAAGTGGCTGGTTGCTCCTCCAAACTCAACTACAGCACCATTCTGGAGGCGTGGGATCGTACGGTCAGGTGGGAGAGCTCAGAACTCCAGCTGTGTTCAGGGGATATTTGTTGAAATGTTAAATACATGAATAAAAATAATTATTGTGCATTTCATGCTCATCAGCTCTCCAGTGGTTGCCGTGGAAACGACCTGCCATATTCTCACTGTCATTGGTCACGTTGCAGCCAGCATAAACGACGACACCAAAAGCAGGATTGTTGGTGAGTTACACCTGCGCTTAAAGTGGAAAATTTTAACCTGACCGATCCAAACTATTTCTGTTTGGTTACTGAGGTGTGTGTGTGTGTAGATGACCTAATGGGTTGGCTGAAGGGATTTAATTTGCCTATGGAGGTGATCAGCTCAAGTGTGGATGCCCTGTTCTGTCTTGGCCAATCAGAAAACCCCAAGGACACCATGGTAAGACTACGGTCAACAATCAGCCAACATCCAAGTTCTGTATAAATTTCTACTCTATTCTTACTGTGTGTGCATGTGTGCAGGTGTTCCTGAACCAGTTCTGTGGAGAGCTGGTCTCGCTGTGTGATGAATACCTCTCTAGCATCCTCCTAAATGAGAGAGGAGCGGAGAACCTGAACGAGGAGAAGATGGTAAGACTTTGCGCAAAAACAAACCCAAGTTGGGATCAGCAACTGCTCAGTAATTATTTAACACCGGTTCCCAGGAAGCCGTATAAACTAAATACTCAGCTAAAGAAGAACAAATGAGTAGTTTGAAGTGTTTAGAAAATGAAAATGAACGTGCCAGCATTGTCAATAAACACAACTTTGTCACTATAATATATAATAAAAAAAAATATCATCACTATTATAATTATTGCTATTAATTATCAGCCAGACGCTAATTTTGAATCTCTCTCTCTACATCATAAATTTATCTGTGAAAATATTGCATTATTTTCACAATAGTAGATTGTTAATTATAATAGCAATAATTATAATAGTGATTATATTTTTTTAATTATCAGCCAAATGCTAATTTTGAATCTCTCTCTCTCTTCCTCTCCCTCTCTACCTCCCTCTCTCCCCCCCTCTCTTCCTCTCCCTCTCTACCTCCCTCTCTCTCTCTTCCTCCTCTCTCTCTTTCTCTCTCTCTCTCTCTTCCTCTCCCTCTCCACCTCCCTCTCTACCTCCTCTCTCTCTTTCTCTCTCTCTCTCTCTTCCGCTCCCTCTCTCTCTTCCGCTCCCTCTCTACCTCCCTCTCTCTCTCTCTCTCTCTCTCTCTCTCTCTCTCTCTCTCTCTCTCTCTCTCTCTCTCTCTCTCTCTCTCTCAGGCGTCGTACGTTTGCAGGTATGCTGACTCCTGTGGGACAAAAAGGTTTGCAGAGCAGAATTTCCTCAGGTAAATTTGCTCCAGCAGTTCTGTGCTATGAATTATTTAATGCAGATGAGACATTATCTTATTCATTATTAGAACTGTGACGTCACATTAGCCTGTACTACCAGTTATAACTATATGCTTATGTTTGTTAGCTTTCGTTACTCACTGTCTCCATTTTTCCAGTGGGACATTCAAAGGGAGGTTTCGATGGCCGAGCTATCAGCACACCACAAGGTAGAAAGAGTCGTATGGCAAAATACGTGTGAGCGACACTAAAAACATGTATTTGAATTCATGTTTGGGATTAAATCTGTCAAATCTCTACAGAGAGCATCAACGAAGTGACGTTTGGAGAGCAAGTCAGTGCCATTCACTGTGATGGAGCTTCAGGTATTGTTACTATACTCACACACTTCCCTGGAAAAGTAAAGCTGTAAAGAAAATAATTCCAACATATTTAAACAAGAAAACAGCCTCACACTTCAATAGCAAAGAGAAAACCTTAAATATAATTTTTAGTGAGATTTAATAATAGTTTTAATATCAACACTAAACTGTAATTGTGGATTTGAAGGGGGGATAAATGTACAGTAACCTGTTTTTCACATGACAGTATTTATTCTTTAGGTGAAGTAATAAACTCTAATTGTATGTACAATATATTTATGGCTGCAGACAAACAAAAGCAAACTGAAGATGAAAGTATTCTGCATCTGATGGCACCTGAACAACAGTAAGTCTTTTTTTTTAATTGTAGTGTTTTTTATTGTTCTTTCTACATTGTTTTCTTTTTTTGTTCAGCAAAGGCTTTTTAAAAGGATAGTGATCATTAGGATTAGGCAAAATGTTGTGGTAAAATAAATATATTCCATGGATTTGTGAAACTCAGCAGCAGCACTTGATTTAACCAGTGATTTAGTCCAAACCAGGGTTCTAATAGTTCCTACATTTAATTCCAGGCTTCCACACATGGGCAAACATGAACTGTTCATTGTATTAATTTTATTTGTATCGATTCTAATATTAGTGATCTGAAAATAAAACAATATAAATACTTACTACATATACATTTCTCATTTCTCAAAAGTAAGACTTTTGCACAGTACTGTATATATTATGCTGCAGTTATGAACATATTAAACCCTAAATTTAAAAAAATGTTAAGGGATCATTTGAGTCTCCACATTCAGAAATTTCGGCAGATTTTCGGGTCAAAATGTATTGTAATTTGAGATCTTTACCATTTAAGTTTTTTTCTAAACATGCAATTTTTGTTTGAATCAAATTGTATCTTGACCAACATTTTTTATTATTATAATTTTGCACTCAAACTCAACACATGCAGTTTATTTCAGCTGTGGCCCCCTTCAGTGGACCATGGTAGTACTACTGTTCAATGCAAGTCAATGTAAAATGTCTCACATTTTGTAATTTATCCATAATCTATAATTGTAAATTTATTGTGGTATTGGCTGAAGTTGTAAAAGTTTTAGAAACCCTGTATTGTATACAATCAACTTTTTTCTTACTATTAAGTGTCCTATTGTTTTCCAACTCTACTGGATACACACTACTCGTGACATTGCAGTGTCTTAACATACAACATAACCTACTTCATCTTTTAATGGGTAAATGAAAATGCAACTGTCATGTCTGTGCATGAGTGAAGGCTGAACATTGGGAAGCGAGACAGTAAACTGAAGTTACGCTGTGTTGGTATTTTGTACTTCTTTAATGTTATTGGTGTTACATAGCATAGGCTAGCTGGCCTGCTTGGATGGTAAAGGCTAAACCAGGGGTCGGCAACCTTTACTATCAAAAGAGCCATTTTGCCCCCTCTTCAAGGAGCCGCAAAACATAACACAGCATATAAACTTATAAACATTCAGGAGTCCTCAACCACCGGCTGTACCAAAAATTACAACTTAAAAAAACAAAAACAAAACAAAAAAATCTCAATCCATAGCATCTAAGTGTGTTAGAGACTCAGCTTTGCCGGTATTCTGGGTAAAAGTCATGGCAGAAAACTCTGAGATCGCCACTGAAATTTTATTTTGAAAGGAACGTTTACCCGTTACCATAGCGACCAGAGCGCGTTATGGGGCGTTACTCTAAATGTTAGCACATTTCACTTTATTTACACTGCTAATAAAGTTACATAATTACACAATGTTAAAGTATCATCTCAAACTGCAACATAACTAACAAAATAAACAAAAATAAAATATATAATTAAAAGTTTAATTAATAAATAAAAAATGTTTTGTCAAGGCCAAATAGAGCTGCGGGTTGCCGACCCCTGGGCTAAACCCTTAATGTGTTTATACATTAATAGTGTGAAAGTGTTCCAACTTTATCCATGTGTAAGCACATTAGCTTTGTCACACGCAGTGCTGGCTTTCCTCCTTCCCTGCTAATTTTCCTTTCTTCATTTTTGAAAACTGGGTTTACCACCAATGGCCAGAGGTCCAGGTCTCTAAATACTGAAATTGATAGTAACATTTTCCGTCATTGATTGCAAATTCTCACCAGATAGTATCATCCGACCTCTGAACTTTGGCATGCATTATTGAATTAGTAGATCAGATCCACCAATATTTGTATATGTCTTGTTCTTTTTCCAGAGCTCCAGTGCCCAGACAGTGGAATGTGGAGTCTCCAGTCGTGAGAAAAAGTTCAAGCAGGAGAAGACGGTTCTGAGTATGTGCTTTGTTCTGGCATGTTCTTTTTATGTGTGCAAATGTATGTATGTTATCATTGTCCTTTATATAACTTTGAGAATGCTTTGTGTTTTTCAATATATATGGATAACTTTTGTAAATAAAGCAATGACTAAAATGTGTGTTGTCTTTTAGATTGTGATCGTCGCCTGTGGTGGTCGTACTGTAGAATGAAATGGAACTATGCGCATTGCTACGGTAACTCTATTGGACTCTATAGGGCCAGTGGTTGTTACAAAATCCTACTGACACTGGAGGCTGTAATACAACGTCCTGTTTAACATGGGCATTGATTTGATGGATGCAGCTTTACAGTAGTTCCTGTGTTTTCAAGATGGTTGTTTCTCTAAAGTAACAATGTATTTAATCCGTGAAACTAAAGCAAAAGCTCCAATTTGAGCCCAAATCATCACAGTCTCACAGTCCCTACACAAGACTTTCTTTGGTAATGACCATGGTCAGCATGGAGTGTAATGTTGGTAATTGATCAGAAACTAAATAATGACCAGATTTCTACCAGATGTCCAATGACCATGAATACAAGGCAGATGTCTATAATATGGAGAATACGAATGTGTTGAGACTGGTGTAACGTAGGCACTGCTGCAGATATGGGTTCGGTTTCCTTCCTAGAGAAGTAGATCGATCAGGACTGTAAGTGGTTTCATGTAAAATCATTCCTGATTTGGAAAAGGGGTCTTTAATAACATTATTATACATATTAGAAAAAACACTTCTCATTAACAATTGCTCTGGTTAATAACCACTAAGACAATTGCAGGTTTAAAAGGATGGAAGGCTGAAAATAAAATCAACCGGTCCCATTATTTCTATTGAACAGAAGGGTGTGGAGCCACATTCATCTTTTTACACCATCATTGTTTAAATTATTAAACAAAAGTTTGAGCTAGTGTGTAAAAACTTATCATTTGATATTCACCTCATTTCCATAACTGCATCTTGATAAATACCATATATTGGTGATTTTGTAATTGAAAAGATGTTAATGCAGTCTCTCTAGGACATGGAAAAATTCACAACAGAAAACGGTGATGCAGTTACTTTTTATGCCATAAATTGGACAAAAATAAAAGCATGGCATTATGCAAAAGTTTAAGCACCCAAAATGTCCCAAAGTCTCAGATTTTTTTTACAAACAGTGAATTTGGAAATTTGGGTTTTATTATGTGTAAGACAAGCATCAAAATTCCAAAAATAAAGGTTTGACATGTTTCACTCTGTGTCAACATAATATATGGATTTCACTTTTAGAAAGGAATGTCAAGAAATATTGAACTCTTTCCTAATATTGTAAAAAATGTTTATAGATGCAACTGTATATTGTGGCGTGGTGGCCCACACCAGCACCGTCTACAAATCACTTTGTGAATAACCACCATATCGGTTTTTCAATAGCTCCCCTGTCAAGTGGCCCACTGACTCAAATCATTGTGTTTTATATTTTATATCGATACCGTGGTGTGAATAAGTCCTGATTTCTTATTTTTTATGTTTGTCACACTTAAATGTTTCACATCAAACTAATTTGAGTATTAGTCAAAGACAACAGAAGTAAACACAATGCGTTTTTAAGTGATGGATTTTATTATTAAGGGAGAAAAAACATCTAAACCTACATGGCCCTGTGTGACAAACTGATTGCCCCTTAAACCTAATAACTGATTGAGCCCTTAGCAGCAACAACTGCAATCAAGCATTTGCAAAAACTCTTGTACAATGAATCTTATACAGCTGTGGCCCAAACTCATCTTTGCAGAATTGTTGTAGTTCAGGCAAATTGAAGGGTTTTCGAGCATGAACCACCTTTTTAAGGCCGAGCCACAGCATCTCAATAGGATTCAGGTCAGGACTTTGACTAGGCCACTCCAAAGTCTTCATTTTGTTTTTCTTCAGCCAATCAGAGGTGGACATGTTTTTGGTAGACAGCAGAATTCAGGTTCCATTTATCACAGCAAGTCTTCCAGGTTCTCAAAACAGCCCCAAACCATGACACTACCACCACCATATTTTACTGTTGGTATGATGTTCTTTTTCTGAAATGTGGTGTTTCTTCTATACCAGATATAATGGGACAAACACCTTCCAAAAATGTGTGTGTTATGGCTACAGTGCAAACATTGTGTGTGACAGAGAATCAGTGGTATTACTATTTAAACTTTTTTTATTAATGAATAAATGTGTTCTATATCTGTTTTATCTAAAACTAAAACACTGATGGCAATTACGCCAAACTTCGGTCAGTCATGCTAAATCTATGCCGCTGCTGATAATATGACTTTTTACTGAGGCTTTATTAACAGCTGGCACATGCTAACGTCATGCGACATGTGGCACCACAAACGTGCCAGTGTCTCTCATGGACGTCCCGTATTACCGTAAAGCATTTAGTAGGCGTTCAACTACATTCTACTACCATATATTACAAACGTTGCAAAAAAATAGAGCAAGCGCCGTATCCATGACCCCCCGTACTCCATTAAGATAGCTCTCTACCCACATCTCTCGCCACATTTAGGGCCCAGACCTGCAGCACCTGGCGTGTGTGAGCCCTCATTATCCAGCAGCCTGGTCGTAAGAATTACACAGTTATTATAAAGTGCAGTTGAATGTAATAGCTCTTAAATAATGACAGAGAAAAAGAATAAATAAATGAAATTACAGTCATTTCCCTGCTTAGTCAGAGTCACACCGTTAATGCTTCATCACTGATGGAGGGTGGGGATGATTCTGCTCTTCTCTGTTTACTCACATAGTTATCATATATATGTAGAATAATGAATGAAGTGTAGAGGCGTATTCAGGCCTCCTGCAGACACACCACTCATTCACTAATGACCTTCTAACTTCAGAAGCCAGTATTGGTGCACATCAGATACTGATGGGTTCATTTACCTTTGTGTTACGTTATTGGACCATTTTTTTTCTTCAGTAAATTAATGACCAAATCCATTTTTTTGTTTTAAAAATGTACTTTTAAAATCAAATGAGGTTACGTTCAATCACAACAGCATGGCTTCATAGTAGAGTCCGGGTGCTGAACTGACCTGCGTGCCAAAATGCAAGAAGTGTATTGTTTATTGTTTATTCACTGTTAGTGTTGAATAAGATTCATGTGGATTGGTGGGTGATACGTGGAAAACAGTGGAAACTCTGCTACACCACACAGGAAAGTTGGCATAGTAAGATCTTCCCAGTCAAAGTGGGGTGCAGGGTGTTCATGACCGCGGGGGTTAATAGTGCACTGTGCTAAGGCACCGTCAGTGTGGTGTTGCCACAAGTCACCATCTACAATGGCATTAAAAAGATCATTTTTATCTGGAACAATGGTTCCTAAATGCTTTACTGTAATAAGAGAGTGTTCATAAATATTACTGCTGTTAATAAAGAACAGTGCTGTTCAGTTAAACCTCTGCAGCATCATCACATGCACGAGATCTGACAAAATCTCGAAATTCGAGTTACGTCACACTCAGAGGAACCGAACCCTAATGTATCGTGAGGAACCCCCGTAAAATCATGCTATGCCCCCAAGAGCAAGCAATCCTGCAGCCCCAATATTCATCCAGAAAAGTCGGGGAAGAAACATTCAACAACCGTCAATCAAGCTGGAGATGGGAGAACTTAACAAGGCCAGAGACTAGAAGATGCAAGCAGATCATGGACTGCAGTCATTCCACCAGAAATGGCCTCCTCTACCCTAAGACCAGACCTGGCCCTCTGGTTCCAATCACTGAAGCTAGTGTAACTCATAGAACTAACCGTTCCATGGGAAAACTCGATAGTGGAAGCCTGTAAATGAAAGAAACTCAACAACTGACAGAGTAAGATCTTCCCAGTCGAAGTGGGGTGCAGGGGGTCCATGACCACGTCGACCATTAAACTACTGAGAAACCTTGGAAGTCAAAGGCACGTGCAGCTGAACGAAGAAGCCACTGGATCTGGATTAGAAAAATAGGCCCTACTGAATAGCATACAAAATTATTCTGTATCCGCTATGAATTATCCTCTATTCTTAATGAATTATTCCCTATCCATTATGAATTGTCCAGTGTCTGTCATCAGTGTTTTATGTGTACTATGAATTATTCAGTATCCACAATTGATTATTTTGTATCCACTATTATTTATTTGGTGTTTGTAATATGTTATTTAGTTGGAGATTAATATGCATTAAAAAGGGTTAAATACTGACAGAGAAAAAGAATAAATAAATAAAAACACAGTCATTTCCCTGCTCAGTCAGAGTCACACCGTTGGTGGTTCATCACAGTGTTGAAATTAACGTTACTATCAGGGAGGGTGGGGATGATTCTGCTCTTCTCTCTTTACCCAACAAAATTAAACATGAATAATTACCCACATAGTTATCATCCATATGTAGAAAAATGAATTCAATGTAGAGGCGTATTCAGGCCTCCTGCAGAAACGCCACTCATTCACTAATGTCCTTTAAACTTCAGGGTCCAGAAGCCACTATTGGTGCACAAGTCACATTAGATACTGAAAACATGGGTTCAAAACTGTCAACAAACTGTGGAACAATTTGTTCCTCAACGTAAAACCGAGAAGACTTTGAATATCGCATCACCTACAGCACAAACAGTATCTCACAAAACTGAGTGCACCCCTCACATTTTTGTAAACATTTTATTAGATTCATGGGACAACACTGAAGATATGACACTTTGATAAAAAAAGTTTAAATTAACTGTCCCCTCAAAATAGACACTATAACCATTATTGTCTGAACCGCTGGCAACAAAAGTTTTGCCCAAAGTGTCAATATTTTGCATGGCCACCATTATTTTCCAGCACTGCCTTAACCCTCGTGGGAATGGAGTTCACTAGAGCTTCAGAGGTTGTCACTAAAATCCTCTTCCACTCCTCCATGATGACATCACAGAGCTGGTGGATGTTAGCAGATGTGGACAAAGTATTGAAAGTACAGATGCCACAAGTCAAATGTTGCTCCAATGCAAGTGAAAGTCATACAGTCAAGTTAAGAAGTGAAAGTACTGAAGTACTTGCTTCCAAAATACTTAGTGTTACAAAAGTAAAAGATTTATTGCAGGAGTGACCACACTTTTTGGCTTGCGAGATACTGAATGGAATTGCATAGTTAATTTTCTCTCTTTCTTAGCTTCTTTTTTGGTGTGTAGCTAGTGTTGTACTTTTTAATGAACAGTCTGATTTTGGTTCATACTTGGTCCAGTTCCTGCACTCATTTTAGACCCTTTCTCTAGGAGAAATTAATTGGAAGCCGCTAACTAGATGATTTGTTGGCTGCAGTTTTGCAGTAGCTCATGCGATTGGCCCGAGCATGCTCAGTGATACTTGTTACAACCGGTCTCAGATTGGCTGTAGTATATGTTAATCAACTGCCAAACGCCACAGTGGGGATGGATGATTTGCGAACATCCTTTTTAAAATGATATACAATCTGCCCCACACTTTCTGTACTGTAGTGTATTCTGTGGCTCGCTGTTTTTTTACATTGCGCAGTCTACGTTTATTTTGAAAGGCAGGGCTCCTGACTTTTAAGTTGGTCTCACACTCTCCTTTTCTAATATTGTCTGTGTGTGTGTGTGTGTGTGTGTGTGTGTGTGTGTGTGTGTGTGTGTGTGTGCGCAGCACAGAAATAAGAAAAGAGAGAAATGCAGGAAGTGTTACAGGTA